>PVLD010008726.1:0-81902 GCA_004027595.1 Dinomys branickii
AGGAGTGGTTATTAACTCTTCCTGCAGCAGTCAATTGACATCAAGTCTTCCTGGAAGGCCACCAACTGCCCCATTTCCATAACAGAGGGGTCTTTCATTTGTCCCTGTGCCAGAACCCCTCCTGGCTTTCTCTTTCCCAGAGTTGTGGTGCTCACCTCCTGGGAAGCAGGACCACAGGCTTCATCTGGTAACATCAGCCTCGGGTTCCGCAACCCAGAGAACAAAGCCATTGAGAATCCATTTGGTTCTTTAAGGTATAGGAAACAGAATACCAGGCAACACTAGAAGTTGGCTAGGTGAAAAGTCACACACTTACGTTTTCAGTAGGAGTTTATGAGCACTTACTATGCACCAAGGCCAAAGTCAGGCACTGGGAATCAGCCAGGAATGAGATAACCAGTGCTCCACAGTTTATATTCTCATGGGTAAGGTAGAACGCAAAGAAGTAAATAAGAAGGAAGGCTATGAATGAGATAATTCTGATTGTCGTGCTTTGAAGGAGACAAAATGAGGAGATATAATAGAGAAGGTCAGTGTGGAGAGGGGTATGCCTATGAGGTATGATAAAAATATGGTGAATGTTTAAATTTTTTAAAAAATTTCACAGTAAAGGGTAAATCATGCAGAGTTGTGCTGTTGTAGCTGCTCTGATATACTGAATTGATTCAAAACATGTACCTTTCCTGGTTATTTTGACTTTAGAGATGAACCCAAAATTATACAGTGCCAGATCCAGGACATACCACGCAGAGGCATTCATCGCATTTTGGATGTCATCGTATTTTGAATGTCTCATAAAGACATTCATGAAAGAGGACTTCCAGAACTGCTTCAGAAAACAGCAAGGACAATGGGATAAGAGTGTTTGAAGCAAGGGGGAGTGATTTGAGAGGATTCAATAAGAATGTGTCTTTTACCATAATAAGTTTCTAAATTTAAACCTTCACTGTATTTTTTAACCATGCTTTATTTCTCTCCAGCTATCTCTGCACCTATCTAATTCATGTCTGCAGACAAGACACGGCTACGTGCTACTACCCATGCTGTGCTGCTCCCAGTAGATAGTTTCCATTCCAGGGAGTGTTGCAAGGGGCCCGGAGCTGAGCTCATTTTACGTCAAATCTTTTGGCTCACAGCAAATGAGTCCACCTGAGCCAGCTGTCACTTAAGCACTAATTGCAGGGACATCCTTGAATTTGTGTTCTTCCTTTTCCCCACCTTCACTCAAGTTCAAGGCCAATTTCAAGTCGCTCCTGAGGTATCCATGATAGTTTCCCAGTTTACTCTGTACGCAGCAGCCAAACAGAGCCCAGATCTCAGGGCCCATTCCTTTGCTTGATGCCTCTCAGCAGCTCCCTTCCAACTACACAGGTTGCCTCTAGGCACTTTCTGCAAGGCCTGTGTGTTCTGCAACCACTCCTTCCACACTGTTTCTGATCATTCTTGCCATCATTTGCCATGTTGCAGCCACACTGGCCTTGGTTCTCACTCAAACAGGATAAGCTTTTTTCTACCTCAGGGCCTTTGTACATGCTGTTTTCTTTACTCTTGGCCTGATGAACCTCCATTTACCCATCAGATCATAGTTTAAAGGTCACTTCCTCTCAGAAACCCTGACTGATGGTCTTATCCAAGCACTCTGATTGATGCTTTCACAGCATTTGTATTTGTAACCGCACACACACACACACACACACACACACACACACACACAGAGTTTCATGAGGATAAAAACAATGCCTATTTTATCATAGCATCCATCCTGGGGTCTAGTATATATAGATTATGTTTAGATATCTCATTTTGTTCAATAAATCAATAACTATGACATAATAAAATAGCTGGATATTCCTAAGCATTTACTTCATCCCAAATACAGTGTCAAACACTTTGCATATTATGATATAATTAAATCTTTATGGTACTCCCATGAGGTGGGCATTACTCCCCCATTTTAGAGATGACTACATGGGGGTCCAGAGAGAAAAGAGCTGATAAGACTGAGGTCACATAGCCAGTCAGTGGCTGGACTGTGATTAGAACATAGCTTAACTGAACTCTTGAAGCTGGGCTTTCAAATCTCCATTCAGCTTCTTTCTAGCCCCCTGCAGAGTGTAACAGCACCTCCCCCACCCCCTTCTCTGCTCCATTTCAAGTGGATGCTGACTCACTGGCAGTGGGGGTGTCTCTGAGAGTACAGAGTTTGCAGCAGATGTGCACTGAGCTTGGTCCGACTGGACTTACAAAGTCAGGCAAAGTCCAGTTATCTGAGAGAGCAGAGCAGAACAGACAAAGGAGACCTGAAATAACTCCCCACACTGACTGAGTCACTGCCACGCAAGCCTTGGAAGCTTGGCAGGGCGTTTGGGGATGCTCTGCAGCATGCAGCATCTCCCTCCCTCTTTGTACCCAGCACCAACTCATATTAAAAGCAATATGTGAATGTGGGTAGCTGGCCCAGATGGCTCTCGAGGCTGAAGGGACTTGGTTCAGATTAAAATAAGCTAATGCAAGCTGCCACTATTTGCCGGGCACTTAGGATGAGCCAAGGAGTGGAGCCAGATCTCCCCATGCAATTGTACTGACACAGACTCCCTCCAGGTGGAAAAGACTCTTGTTTTATAAGTGAGGACTGAGATGAGGTTGCTTGGTCCAAATAACAGAGCTTGTGAGAGCTGGGGGAAGGATTCACACCGAGGCGGCTCAATGCCCAGAGTGCACGCTCTAACAATTGTGTTCTGTTTCCTACACCACTGGAGTCACCTGTGCCCCAGAATCCCCAGCCCTTCTCTTGAGATTAAACCCAGGGTCTTCACACTGAACTACACTCCCAGGCCCCTTTTTACTTTTTATCTGGAGACAGACTCTTGCTGAGTCACAAAGTTGCCCAGGCTGCCTCAGCCTTCAAGAGTGCTGGGATCACAGGTGTGCCCCACTGGCCCAGCTCCCCGACCTCCTTTCCAAGACTGGATTGCGCTGTGTCCTATGCCTGACTCCCATGCAGATCCCCAGAGGCCATCAGCTCAGTCAGGATGGATAATGACTGAGGATATCAAAGGCTGATGGGCAGGCCAGTCTTGCCCACTGGTGAGTGCAGGGTCAGGCTTTTGAATTCAGCAGTGGGGGTAGAGCTTTGTGCACACTTAGTCCTAATCACCTTAGCTTCAGAATGTCATAGTTACCACAAAGATCTGTAGGACAGCCCTCCTGGATGATACTATTAGCTTCTTTCCTGTCCAAGAAGGACAACCAAATGAGCCACTTGTGCAATAACACCATGGACCTCAAAAGGCCTTTGGTTTCCCCACCTGCGACAGGGTTACAGGAGTATGCTCTGGTCACGTCTAAGGTTGCTTTCAGTTGCAAGGTTCTTGTGTCCTCCTTTGGGCTTGCTCTTTCTTGAGTCTGCAATGTCTTTCTCTCATTCATCTTTACTTGGCTATGTCTTCCTCATTCATTTTAGGAATCACCTTCTCCAGGAAGCCTTCCCTGGTCCCCAGCCTGGGTCATGTGTATCCCTAGACTTCTGTGGCTTGTTACAATTACAGGCCACACTGCTTTTGTCAAAATTGTCTGATTACAGATCCAGCTTTCCATTAGCTTCTGAATCTCCTGGGGGCAGGGTTTCTGTCCTAGTTAACTTCTTTCTCAAGCACCAGCACAGTTTCTGACACCCTGGAGTCGCCCAACATGGTACATCGGATACTCAGCACAAACATTATTTCTAGGACAGTTTGACCCAAGCAACCACGGGGAACTGAGCAGAGCTGAATGCCATTGAAAGTTCAAACATCACAGAGACTCATGAAATGCAGAAACATGAAGGGACATTGCTTTCCAAAATTGCAACAAAGAGAAAAAGTGATTTGTGCAAGCTGTTCACATGGTTTTCCTTGGTGTGACGGGGTTGGGATGATATAATTAACTTTCTCTACACATCCTCCAAATGTTCAAAAATAAGAAATTTTTTAAAAAGCAAATTGTAAAAAAAGAGTACCTTTTCCATTCACACATTTCCTGATATTTTAGGATGGTGTGGCACAGTGCTACTGAAGAGAGGCATTGGGCCAGGGTCTGCTCTTGGCCTTGACCCAAACTTGCTCTGTGCTCTTGGGTACACTGCCTTTCCTCTCTGGGCATCTGTCCTTCATGTTCAAACTGGGTAGAGAAACTGATATTCACCCAGGACTCTAGTGAATATGCCTTGATCAGGCATGAAGCCATGTTTTCCTAACATGGAATTTTCTGGTGACAAACTGGATCTTTTTTTTTTTTTACCTCCCTGGGGAATTCTCTCATTTCTCCACATTCAAAGACACACGAGCTGCTCACAATTCCCTGCTGTTGTAAGAGCAATTTGCCATCATTATCTTAAACCTTTCAGCATTTCTTAAAACCTCTTTTTATATGGGGAAAAAATGCTCCCGATGTGAACACAGGAAATAAATCTGCGATTTCACATTTCAAAAAGTAATCAAAATGCTCCCTGCTAGAGTAGGTACTCATTACAATTTATGGTGAGCACTTGAAACTGCCTTTATCTCCCTTCCTTATCTGTCCAGAATTATTGTTTCTATTTGAGACAGGAGTGCCAAAGGGGTGGGAAGTGGTTGCAAAGAAATCTCCTTGGTGTGATGGTTAATGCTTCCTGTGTATTACCTTCATGGATGCATCCTTCGGTTGACCAGATAGCTCTTTTGCATAACTTCCTCTCCTGCCTTCAGTGAGCATGCAGAATATGCAGAATGGGGAAAGACTTGGGAAATGAACCTATTTTACCCATTAGGGCCTGAGGTCTACAAGCTTTTTAAAAGCCCTTGAAAATGTCTGAGAGCTAAAACTGTTATATTGGCTCCAAAATAATAAAAGAAAACTGCAAAAGTAAAATTAATAAAGGTTTAAATTAAATGCTTCCATAATGTACCATTATGTCAACCTCAGTATTTTTAAAATTTAGTGTTCATAAAAGTTTCATTATATATAAAAAGTTGATGGGTTGGTCTCATTTTATAAGAATTCCTGAGTAAGCTTAATGACTTCCAAGAAACTATAGATAAATATAAACTGACAAAGTTACTAGTAACAAATTAATTCCAAAAACATAACTTAATGGTGCAATAAAAATGCTTTTTAATTTCTGTGGTGTGATGTGAGTGTGAAGCCCTTAAACAAAGCTGTTTAGGACGAAATAAAGTCTTAAAATGGCCTTGAATCAAATGGGTTATTAAATAAAAGATGGGTGGACAAATCACAGGGTGGAAGGACAGATGACTGGGCGGATTCATTAACAGGTAGATGAATGGAAAGATGATTGTGTATATGACAAACATGTAAGGAGGGATATGCAGGAATGACAGGATGGACCAATAAAGAGATGGACTGATGAATGGATGGACACATAGCTGGATGGATGAATGAAATGACTTGCTCAACCTCATTCAGTGTGTCAGTGGATGTTTCCAAACTTCTCATTTGCATTGGAGACATTAAATTTAGCTACAATTCCCTTTGCACAAGAACTGGAACTTTCCTAAGATACCATGTAGTACACCTTGCTCACTTTTGCAGATGGAAATACTAAGGTTCAGAGAAAGAGAGGGACTCAGTTGATCCAACATTTTCTTTATCCTCATTGAACAAGAGATTGTTGCTTCAATATTTTCTCTTTAGACCTGGCATATCCCTATTTATCAGGCACTCTATAGGTGACTAGGACAGTATTTTCCTAATCCCAGACAAACCTGTCTTGCCAAGCCCCAGGACCTTTCCTGTGGATGATCCCCACTGTCTCCTGCAGCAGGCAAGGTAGTGAGGACAGCATTAGGTGTGGCCCAAGGCATTCTACAGAATCTACCGAGGATAAACCTTCTATATTGGCTTAAATTACACTCAATTTATTTCATTATTAGCATATATGTAGTCCATTCCTGAGTCCTTTAGGTATTGGTTGAGATGTGGCAGGAAAGGTGAGGTGAGTGGGAGAAGAAGGAGGAAGAGGAGGAGAAAGAAGAGGAGGAGAAGAAGCAGTAGGAGAGGGAGGAAAAGGCCGGAGGAGAAGCTGCTGCTGCTCTTGGTTCCCTAACGTGTTGATCTCCTCTGTGGCTTGTCACTGAGTGACATCATCCCAATTCTCCTTTGAGAAGCCTCCATCTTTCTACTCAGTCCATGCACCGGGAGAGCCCAGGGATGGCGAACCAGGTCCTGCATAGGTCCAGCCCCACTGATGTGTCAAAGATGAGCACATGAACCAAGTTTGTCTACAGAGGACATATATTAGCCTCCTTAGTCATCTCCAGGATCCTATGAAATAGGTACTATTACAAAATCTCTATTAAAGAAATTGTGACACGGAGGCATGAAACAATGTTCCTGAGATTATGCACTCAATAAATGGCAGGCTTGGAATAGGAACTCAGGTAGCCTGATTTCAAATTTCAGATCAGTGTTCCTGATTTCAAATCAGTATTCCTAACCCTGTTCTATGCTGCCTTTTGGAA
Source organism: Dinomys branickii (assembly GCA_004027595.1). Lineage (NCBI taxonomy): Eukaryota > Metazoa > Chordata > Mammalia > Rodentia > Dinomyidae > Dinomys > Dinomys branickii. The sequence continues at coordinate 6,498 of PVLD010008726.1, forward strand.
CTTGATGTAAAATGTGTCCTCCAAAACTAATTCCAAAATTACATGCACACTGGGAAATATTTGCTCCTATCAAGCAATTAACTTACAACTTCAAAGTGAACTAATCCCTAGAAGAACTGGGCTCAATGACTTTATGTAATTTTTTCACATTATGATTTGTTTATCTGGAAATTCACTTGGTGGTCATCTCAGTTGTATGGAAATTGCCAAGAACTAAGAGCAGGGAAATAGTAGAAGCTTCAGGGGTAAATAATGCGGCAAAGAATGGGCTGAAAATGCAGCTGGAATTACTCAAAGAAATGCCCTTCACTCTGATTTTGCAAGATACAAGAGGTGATTGAAAAATACAGTGAATGTTTAAGTTTTAAAATCTATCACAGTAAAGACATACTACCATTAACCTCCTTAAAATACTCTCGCTCACTTTGAACACACTTATCCCATCATCCATGCCACTTTCTGAAGCAGCTCTGGAAGTCCTCTTTCATGAGGGTCTTTATGTGGTATGATAAAAAATACGGTGAATGGCTCTGCGAAGATCCATTGGAAAGGAAGGCTTAGAAAAACATTACAGTATGTCCTCGTCTACCTTATTTGTCAGATCTAGCATTGTAAGACTTTTGACTTTTCCCAAGACTCAAAATGCTTGTGAAAGGGAAGTGTTTGGAATTGGTTCAAGACATTGAGGCAGCCACAACAGTACAGTGAAAGACACAAAGGAGGCCTTCCTGAACTGCTTCGGGAAGCGAAGCAAGAACGATGCCACTAGTATATTCAAAGCAAGGGAGAGTATTCTGAGGGGGATTAACAGCAGTGTGTATTTTACTACGATAATTCTTTAAATTTAAACACACTGTAGTGTTTACCATATCTTGTATTTTTATCTAAATGCTATTTTTTCACCTTGAAATAATTTCAAAAAAGACCAGGTGGGGGAGAACTAAGTATAGCACTGTGGAAAAGCTGTGGACTCATGGGTTCAACTGATCCAGAAGGAAATTCCAGCCATGAAACTGACAGGCACAAGACTTCACATCAGCCTCAGCCTCAGTTTCTTCATCTGTGAAATAGTGATAATAATATTACCTGCCTCACAGCACTGCTGCAAGATGAAAATGAAATCACTGGTGTCCATGCACATAGTAGGTCTTCAATAAATGATCTCCACTATGATTGACCTTTGACAAATAGAAGAGGTAGGTCCTAGTTCAGCCTCAGTTTCCTCATTCATAAACTGAATTATCACAAAAGTCCTCCTTGGGCATTTTATCAGGTTGCTGGCTAGAGTAAGAAGGTAATGGAAATAAAAGTACATTTTAAGTGGCCAAATGCTGCTTAAATGTAAAGCAGTAATACATTTATTAATGCCAGAGCAGGAGGCATTACACTGTTGTTAATGCTTACTGCTATGATTAATCATCATTATGATAACTGCCATTATTATTACTCCTGCCATTATAAAAGAATACTAATACTGGCCAGTAGGTTCCTGCAATATTTCACATTCATCTCAGGTTAGGACTGACTGCAGCTGGTGTGCACACATACTGAACCAGCACCAACCGCACCTTCTTTGTTCAGAAGTGAATTAGGAAAGGGCTCCTTTGCATAAGGAAATGGAGACATAAACCAACAGATGGGCACAGAGTGGTGAGTCTCTGGCATGGTACCTGTCCCCCACATGGTAAGGGCCTGAACCACAAATGAGAACAGAGGAAAAGGAGTTTGCAGGTGGCCCCCAAGTCTTCACCATTCCCCATCAAGAGGCAGAGTCCATTTCTTCATCCCCTGAATCCAAATTGGCCTTGAGACTTGTTCTAATGAAGAGAATTGAACATGCAACTTCCAACACTGGTCCTTCAGCTTCACTTTTGCTCTGAGAGCCCTCTGTCCTGGTATCTGGCTGTCATCTCAGGCTGTCAGACTTGGGAGGGGCCCACGGCCCTTTCCAGTCTAAGGAACCTCCATCTGCCTATGCACAGAGCAGAACAATTTCCCAGCTGAGCCCAAACTATGCACTCATGTGATAGAATTAATACACAGCTGTTATTTGAAGCCACTAAATTTGGGGATGATTTGTTACACAGCAATAGTTAACTGAGACAAAGCAGATATGAGTGCTTCAGTGTGATGTTCCTAACTCAGCTGATATGAGCAGGGAAGGTTCCCTGGAAGAGGAGATGCATGGACATGAGACAGCATCTGTGGATGGTGCTGGCGAGGAAGGGCTTCAGCTGTCAGTCATGGGTCAGTCTTCTTCTGCACATGATGCTTTGAGTGCAAGGCAGGTCAGGGACGAGCAGTAGAATTTTAAACTCTTCTCTCACTCAGGTAATTGTTCCTTCTCTTTAGGGATCAGCTCCACTTCCCCAGCTTTAAATCAAAATGTCAGGCCCCCAAAATTGGTTCAGGTGCTCATTCGTTTGCAACAATGTCTTTTGCTAGAAAAGGTTTGGTGTGTCTAATTTCTGCCCCAAGTACATTTTTACAGTTAAGCTATACTATAAATGTCGCCTAATGTACCCAGTAATGTCAGGTCTACATTAAAAAACAGAGCCAATGATTATATATATATATATATATATATATATATATATATATATATATAAAACTCATTTTGTTCAGTCTGACCAAGGTTCAGGAGGAGGGGAAGGGTGACTGCAATCACCGTTTGCCAAAATTTATACTCTTTTCCTCTCTTTCCCACTGCTTTTTTCCCCCTGTGTTCTAGACACTACCGAGAGGAACAAAGCCAGGCTTTTAAAGTAACTGCCAGGTGGGAGGGGGCAAGTTTCCTAGGGATTGGAGGCTGGAAACACAGGGGAAGGCTCAGGGCTGGGAATCCTGTGGACTCTTTAGCAAGCTCAAGCGTCAGCCTCTCTCCTGTAGCAAGAAAGACCGAATGGGAAGCAGTGGCAGCTGGGGGGAATCTACATGGGGTCAACCTTTGGGGGGGACAAAAGGAAGTCAGTGGGCATCTTGTGGTGGGGCAAGGGGTGACATTATCTCCTTCGAGCTCCATCGGCAAAAGCCTCCTCAATGATCTCTCCCTCCATCTTTAATGTCTCTCACTTCCACTCAGTAAACAGTATTTTCAAACTCAAATGGTCCCCTCCCCTGCTCTAAGGACAGCAAGATCCTACTCTAAACACCTGCCCTGTAGGATCTGGGTGGTGCCACCAACAAAGATTCTCTGCTTGACTAAACTTTCATCAGGCTACTGGACCTTCTCCCAAGCCCATCTGTGTACTTCCTTGTAAAATCCAGTTTTAGCAAAGAACTCCCCAATTCTGCTGTTTCAGTTGTGCAAGAATCACCCCATCTTTTTTTTTTTTTTTTTTTTTTTTGCCATGATGGGGATGGAGCCTAGGGCCTTTGCATGGAGCTATATCCCCATTCAGCTCCCTCAATCTGATTTTTTATTTTGAGGCAGAGTCTTGCTAAGTTGCGAAGCTGCCCAGGCTAGGTTTGAACTGGCAATCTTCCTGCCTCAGCCTTCCAGAGTGATGGAATTACAAGTATGCGCCACCATGCTTGGATCTTCTGTCCTACACATCCGATGTGGCTGTGTCTTGTCAGGGTCTTCACCCTCTATCACCTCCTGGTGATGTTTGGTCATCTAGCCTGTCCTAAGCTAGAACCTGGTTAGGCTGGCTTAGCCAAGACTCACCTCCCTCAACCCCTTCCTCCGATATCTTCTCTTAGTCACTCTCTGCTCCTGGACCTCACCCTGCTCTTTGTAAATTCCCCCTTGTCCTTACTGTACTCAGAGCTGTGCTCCACATCCGCCCCCACCCACAGCAAAATCTCATGGACATAGCCCCTGTGTTGGTGGCGATGGTCCCGAATAAAAGCCTGCCACCCTGTGCTCTAACAGAGACCACTGAATCACACTCCCCCCTAGCACCACCTCTAAAAGTCATTTTTCTCACTTGCTTCTCTGCTGACACTACCCCGGCCACACTGGGTTCATGTCGGTGGGTCAAATGCTCCCAACTCTAGCAATGTATCCCTGGCGATGTGGAGGGCTGGATCCTCACATCCTGAGTGCCACCACAGCCCTGAGTGCAGGAGCGGAACATCGGGCTGATGGCAGCAATATTTCATGTCAGCGTGGCTGTCTCCGGTGCAAGGCAGACCTGTGCCTGGTTCACGGGAAGCTGGGCTTTGATCGATCACACACTTCACAGGGCACATTTATTTGGCTCATTAAAAGAGTTAACTAGATTTTCAGGGAAGAGAGGGGCCAGGAGGGTGGAGCCACCTCTGGGAGGGGACGGGGCAGGCCAAGCACGGACTCCCAACCCGATTTGTACCACAGAGTCAGTGACTTCTTTTAAAGTCACATGAACACAGAGATACAACCTAGCTCTGGATCTGAGTAATTGTGTGACCTTGAGCGAATCACTGCCTCTCCAGTAGCAGTGGCAACTGCTGCGAAATGGGAATATCAGTCCAGTGTAGGTAAGATAACGCTGCAATGGGCTTAGCATGAGCGTGATACATAGATGAACCATTCAGCACAATTAGCAGAAGCAAAAGAAACAGAAAAGTTCAGGGCTTAGGAATCAAATAACCCAGGCAAGGCCTACGGATGCATCAGCAACACTGAGGAGCAGGGTGTGCAGCTCAAGCCTGGGTTCCAGGCAGTGGGAGGATTGCAGCCTGGGCTTCCAAGCTTTGCTATGTGCTGTTAACTCACAGCCCAGCTCCCTTTCTAACTCCTTCATGGATACAGTCCCTGTCTCAGAGTCTTTGGGAAGCATCCTGTTTACTGTCACATATTACCAACCCCGACTTCAGTGTCACTCCAGGAAGGGGCCACATTTCCAGTTCAATATGCAAGGGCTGAGTGGTCAGCACAGGCTGGGGGACCTGGCCCAGCGCAGACAGTGTCAGTGAATATTCAAGGTGAGACAAACAGATACGTGGGATGGGTATAGGACTGGTATTCGGATCACAGGGAGTCCTGGTTCCTTGAGGGCTGGCACCGCCCTTTCTTGTGCCAGGCCCCAGAGCGGAGCCTACAGTGTGGATATTCAGTACATTTGATGTTTGTGGTTGAATCAGTGAGTCATCCCCTGAATTTCCCAGGGCCTGGTGGGAAAGAGCAGTGAATGACCAAACACCAAGAACAGAACAGGCTCGTACTGCAGCAGCAGCGGCAGCCAGGCACCTGTAAGCAGGATGGAGGGCAGACACACATGTGAGCTGGGGTCCTGAAGGGAAGGGAGTTGGAGCATATGTGCTCAGCATTAGAGATGTGGAGTTAAGAACCCAGGAAGACAACCCAACCTGGGGAATTCTGGGCCTTGTTCCAGGCATAGGAAAGAAGCTCACCAAGGAGAAAAGCAAGTTACAGCTCACCATGGGTGGCATGCTTCCACTGTGTAAGAATCAGAAATCTAAGCCAGGTGCAGTGATATGTGCTTATAATCCCAGCCCTGGGAGGCTGAGGCACGAGGATCCCAAGTTCAAGTCCCACCTGGGCAAGTTAGTGAGACCATGCCTCACAATAAAAAGAAAAAGAGCTGGGGATATAGCTCAGTGTGAAGGCCCTAGATTCAATTCCTAGTACTGCAAAAATCAAAACAAAACAAAAACCCACCAAAGTCTATATGCCTGGACTGATGGTCATTCTATAAAGGGGCTGCATTCATTAAAAAGTTTCTGTATTAGAAAAGCAAAGACCAGGGCTGGGGATATAGCTCAGTGGAATAAGCGCTTGCCTAGCAAGCGCAGGGTCCTGAGTTCGATCCCCAGTACTGAAAAAAAAAAAAAACAAATACAGAAAAGCAAAGACCAAAGGTTTTAGTCCCCTTCTCATCAATACCTGCTGCCTACAAATTAAAGGAAGGGAGGTTATTTGGCTCAGGGTTGCAATCTCTGGTCAGGTGGCTCCGAGGCAGAACCAGCACAGCGGAGAGGCCTGCACTCAAAGAAGGCTGCTCACACCGTGGCAGTCAGGAAACGAAAGGAGAAGGCAGGAGCCAGGAAGGGAGCCACATCCTCCTAGAGGACGCCCCAGTGACCACTCTTCTTACTGGGCTCCACCTCCTAACAACACACGTCCCTAGGAGCTAATCAGTGGGTTAACCCGTGGGTGTGCGTAGTGCCCCCATGATCCAACGACCTTCCAAACATGTGAGGCTTCTGAGCCCCAGGTCTGCATCAATCTGTTCCATTGTGGAGTCTTTCTGACCCTCAGTTTCCTCATCTGAAAAGTAGCCCAGAGTTCCTATAGCACTAGCTCCTCGAAATAATTTGTGACTCTCTAATACAATAATGGGTATCCTCTGCCATATGGCAAGCACAAGAAATGGCTACATGTATTACTGCTTAGAATAAAACTACCCCAGAACCTCAAGCAATTAATTTGTTTTTGGGCAAACCTCATTAACTGATTGTCCAAGTTAATGTTTTATGGCAATAGCATGCCTGTTATTTATGTATATCACATACTCAGCTGCATCTATGTAACTCTTTGCAGTCCTGCTCAGGAGATAGTTTCCCATATGCACAAAAGAATGAAGCACCAGCACATTGTTGCAATAATTGAAGTGAGCAGCTACACCCTGGCCAGGCCCTGTTGGAGCCCTGCACAGCCTTTGTGAAGTTTCCAATGTAATTGGAGGTTCTCTCTAAGTGTTATATTTATTTGGCCCATTAGAGAACATGAACTAGATGTTATTTTCTAGAAATGAAAGTGGGCAAGATCAAACCCTCTTGTGTTGTTTGGCTACAAACCAGAGGTACAGCCAGTGGGCCTGGGAACTCACGGCTTCCCAGCCCTGGCCTCTTGGAGAGAGTTGTCTCCTGCCTGGAAGTCATCCAGGCCACAAAGGGCTGGAGAGGAGCAAGAAAAAAACACACAATCCAGGAAGCTTGTGCACACCTGTAATTCCAGCCCTCTGGGAGGCTGAGCCAGGAGGAGTGGAAATTTGAGCCCAGCCTAGGTAATTTAGTGAGTTAGCAAGACCCCGTCTCAAGACAAAAAAAAAAAAAAATTAAAATAAAGAGTAGATGTTGTAGTGCAGTGTGGTGGCCCTGAGTCCAATCCCCAGAAGGAAAGAAAGAAAGGAAGGAAGAAAAAAAAGAAAGAAAGAAGAAAGAAAGAAAGAAAGAAAGAAAGAAAGAAAGAAAGAAAGAAAGAAAGAAAGAAAAAGGGCATTTGTATTTAGGAGTCATGCTTGATTTTGAAGAAAAATTAGATGTTCAGTTATTTTATGGCAAAGATACGATTGACTCATTTCTGTGACACCAGGACCTACTAACCACTCAGTACAGAATAGAATGATTTGAAGAAAAAGCAGATCAGAAATGAATGAATGAATCCTAACTTTGCCACATGTCAGCCACCTGAGCCTCACCTTTCTTATCTATCATCGAACAACTATGAAATAGATGCCCTTGAAGATTCTAATAATTAAGTGCAGTTCTGAGAATGGAGTCATAGCAGGATGTGAGTACATTCCAGGAGTTCTTCTCCTTCGCACCCTCTCTTTGGAAGCAGGGAAGGGGCGTAGTGAAGAAAGGACTTTGGCCCTGGAAGCCCTATGCTCCGTGGCTGCCCTGAAATGGACCACACAGGGCAAGGAGGCTGGGGAGGTCAGGCAACACCCACCTGGTGGCTCCTCCAGGGCTGTGTGGCTGACCTGAAGTGAGCCCAGTCATAACCACTACTCAGTGGGGGATGGCTCCACTCAACTAGAACCCTGCTTTCTGTATGGAACCTCAACTGTATTAAATAAGATAATAAAACACCTTACATTGGCAGAGTACAGCATAGATGTGGTTGTCATAAAGTTAATGCTTCTCTTCAAATTCCAACAAAAACATATCATCTATGGGGGCATTCATAAAATTGTAAATACTGTTCCAACTGGTGATCATACACCAAGGCCCTGCTCCTCTGTCAAGACTCTCAGAGAAGGTTGCTCATTCAGTTATGCATGGTGGTATCTGTGTGGAGCACCTTGTTTGATAGCAGGCACTGTGCTCAGCTTGCAGTGGAAAATTCCTGCTTTCCATCCCTCATCTACTCAGTGAACAAGGCACGGCTATTTCCCCTGTGCATAAAGCACAATTAACTCGCCCAAGGTCAAGCAGCTAGCAAACGGTGAAGCTGAGACTCAGGCTCTCCGTAACCCTAAATTCTGAGCTCCTGGTCACAATCACATACCCAAGGAGCGCCTTCGGGGGGTCCAATGTGCCATACTCTGAGCCACAGGCCAGTGTGAAGATGTGATGTGCTCCCTGTCAGTGCGGAAGGCAGCCATGCCTTATTCCTGTGCGTGCTCCTGAGAAGCATTTCCCATACAGTAAGAACAGCAGCACCTCATTCTGCTCTTACTCATTTAGGATTCATTCATTACTTCCACAACTCCACACTTCCCAAGCCTCCACTCTCTGGGAGGGGTAGGGAGGAGAAGTGGGGACAGAGACAGAAATAAGACAGAGACCCTGCCAGGGAGGACCTGAAGTTCAGCAAAAGAGAAAAGCTATCAATACATGCACCTATGGGGTGGGGACTGCTGGTGATAACAAGTGACAGTCCCCTTGTTGGAAGGTTGTCACCTATCCCATAAGTGGGCATCTGCTATGTTCCAGCACAGTTCTAGGTTCTAGAATCCAAATGATGCCATGTGGGTTGCATCCTTTGGGATTTTCTTCGATAGCAACTGTAGGACCAGATACATCACTTGGTTGATGATGATGACCGTGAACTGTGTCACAGACATTACTATAGTTACTGAGCTCCTCCTACGTAGATACCAACCACTGTTCTATGAGTTGTACACATGCGTCTCATGACTTCTCACTACAATCTTATGTTGTGGTCTGTTTATCGTTTTCGCTTCACAGTTGGGGAAATCAAGGCCTAGAGCAGTTAAGTCACTTGCTTAAACCTACACATTTGGGTTAACATGAAAGATCTAAGGCTTTCTTGACAAACAACAAGAATCATGAAAACCAAAAAACAAAACAAACAAAAAAACCCAAACCCAAAACTTTGTTTTTAACCCCAATTGAAGTAAAAGTATGCAAATTAGCTTCTGCACATCATTTTTTATTTATGCCATAAATTAGGCAAATTTCCCTTCCTGAAGCCCTAAAAAATGAGGCTTGATTCCACATATTGTGCATTAATTTCCAAGGCAGTTGGCCCCAAATTAGCTTTACAACTTGGTAAACCTGCTATAACAGGGGCATAGAAAGTGGAGAACTGATCAGAAATCCCTAGGGAATGAGATGTGGGAGGAACTCTGTCTCTCTCCCTTTGCAAATTGATTTATAGTTCAGGGCTGCACTTCTATATCCAGAATTGCCACATACAGCTGTATAGGTCATGTACTGCTTAATTCTAGGGGCGACCAGTCACAGACACTGCAGTATAAATAGCTCCTCCTGGAGCTGTGCAGGGAGGTGGCTGTATGCCTTGAATTTCTCTCTATGCACCCCGCAGAGAGAGACTGGGAAGAATTAAAGTCTTTTTTGCAGATGGAAACTGAGGCTTGAGATGAAGTGACTTCCTCCTGCCTCACACAACACATCAATGGCAGAGTTAGGAAATGCATTCAGGCCTCTCTCAGTCCTAATTCTATGCGGAGTCCACCATGCTGGGAAAGTTAATTCAGATTACATTCTTCTCAACACCTGCTTTCCTGATCCCTGTTCCTGTAATAGCAAGGCTTTGGAGAAACATGCATTTGCTGTGCATTTGCACAGCACATCCCTTGTGTCCCCACTGACCTTTCCTGCTCCTACTGCACCGTCCTCACCCCAGGTGCACATTCCATGGGCAGGGGAGCCTCCCAGGGTTCTCTCTACCTTGAAGCTTCTCTTCACTTGCCACTGCAGCCTGATTGTCAGGGAGAGGATCACCTTCAACCATCTTGGTATATACACAGCTCTCTGCTGTGTTGTCATCCACCCCAAGTCCTCTGTGGATTATTTTTTCCTAAGTCCGGTATATCCAAATGATGTGAAAGTTACATGTTTTCTGCAAATGCTTTTGTGTCCTGTGCCCAAATATTTTGGTTCGTGGCTGAAGACTGCATGTCATTCATTCCTTCCTTCACTCACTCATTCATTCAATCAACAAGACACCTGAGAATAGGAAGATAATAAGAATCCGCTGCTAACCCCAAGGATCTCATTGTCTAGAAGGAAGGGAAACAGGTCCGCAGACAGTTACCACACATTGTGATTCTTCCCAGCTCTCTCAGATATGGTTATGAGTGAGGCCACAGCCTCCTGACTATATATAGATCAGAAAAGGGGTTCCAGAACCACATCCTAGCAATGAGAAGGGTAGAGGAAGAAGCTACAGAAGCCAGCAGTCATTATCAGTGATTGCTTTTTCCAAGGTACAGGCTTGGTGGCTTAGATTTATGCTGCATGGCACAATTAGCACACTAGCTACAGATGACTTAGTCAAGCACATTCAGCCAGTCTATTATCTGGTGCAAAGGGTTGAGCAGATTGAGCCATGTTCTCTTTTTAAATTTGTACTGGGAAAGACAAGGAGGCTAAGCGTTGGCCAGGAGCTAGGACAGCACTGTGCAACAGAACTTTCTGGGAAGACGCAAACTCGAGCTCACTAACTGTTGTCCAACATGGCAGCCGCACGATTATGGAGCACCAGTAATACGGCTGACCTGGGAAACTCTAATTGTGACTTAATTTAGTTTCGATTACTTTAAATTTAAATAGCCACGTGTGGCTCATAGCTACCAAACTAGGTAGTGTGCAAAGGTAAAGAAGTCGGAATGGCCCAGGAGCAAGTGGAGGTAAGGAGAGCTGTCTGTGTGAAATGAGTAGGAGGTGGAACCCCCAGACACAGAGAAGCAGACGCCATCAAAGAGAAAGACGGCGGGGTAAGCTGGTCTTTGGAACATGCCAGGCTTAGTATTGCAGAGTTCATATAACACAGACACTTTACTCTTCAACTACCTGAGTGAAGCTTTGTTCTAGTCCGTGTGGGTTATCATCAGCTGGGTAACTCATACACAGTAGGGATTTATTTCTCTCACTTCTAGAGAGCAGCGAGTCCAAGATCAAGGTGCTGGCAGATTCAGTGACTAGTGAGGCCTTGTTGCTCAGATATTTCTTTTCTTTTCCTGCAGTACAGGGGATTGAATTCAGGGGCTTTGCACTGAGCTGTACTCCAGCCCTTTTTATTTATTTATACATTTTATTTTGAGACAGTCTTGCTTGGTTTCCCAGGCTGCTTTCACACTTGAGATCCTCCTGCCTCAGCATCCCAGAGTGCTGGGATTGCTGGTGTGCACCACCATGCTTAGCTTGTTGCTCTCTGATTTGGCACCTTGCTGTGTCCTTACAGGGTAGAAGGGTGAGGTGTTTCCTTCTGACCTATTTGGTAAGGACACTAATCGCATTCCCAAGGATTCCATCTCCAGAAACCCAGTCACCTCCCCACTGCCATCACCTGCTGGGAGGGTTAGGATTTAACAGTACAAATTTTGGGTGAGCATGAACAGTCAGACCCCAGCACTGCACAATGGAAAGAACCTTACCGGAATCGAGTGCTCCCTCTCTTAGAAGCTGTCACTGACCTGCAAATCTGAGGGTCCACTCAGAGCAACAGTAATAACAACTCATGATCATTGTCTTCCTTGCCACCATCATTGCAAGGTTAAGTGACTTCCCCAAGGCCGCACAGTGAGGACTGAGCCAATCTCCCTTTGCTCCGCAGCCTACGGCCTTATCACACTACACTGCTCTCCCAAGCTGGGCTCTTGCCTGGAACGGCCAGGGCTCCATTCTGAACACATTTGTTTCTAGTGCTAAGCTCTGGCTCCTTCCTGCCTCCAACCCAGGAAGGGGTGAGACCAGACGAAGAAGCTGCCACTCGGACCCTCATACCCAGCTCCTGCCCCTCTAGGCCTTGCCGCAAGCCTCAGACCCATGTCTCTGGCCGTGTCCGTGCTCCTTGCCCTAATCCCTGGGCCATGAGCATTCTTGGTCCAGTTTCTTGCCCGAAGCTCTCACAGGCCACATCATCTACACCTCAGGCAGCCGTTTCCGGACTCCCTACACCCCAGTCCCTGCAGCTTTCCCAGTGAGCCCCTGCCCATGACCCACGATGAGGGCAGGGAAGCCCAGCAGGGAGACCAGGTCTCCATGAGCCTCCTTGATTTTCTCTGGCTTGCTTGACTCAGGCCATCTGTCTGAATGGCACCATTCCCAGGTGCCAAGCCGGACTGCTGGTGCCTGAAAAGTCAGGTGTCGACTCAGCATGGACGAAGCCATGGCTTGGTTTCAGCATCTACTAAGGCTCACTTTGCACAGTTTCTCTGCCATGGCCTCAGAATGTGAATGCCAATGTGGATAATGATGCTCTCAGTTTAATGGAAACAGATGCCCACAAGTCTGTCATCATCACAGCCCCTGGGTCTCAGAACATACATGGATAAAAAAACAACAACATTCAAAACAAAAAAGCAGGGCGTGATGGTGGTGCACGCCTGTAACTCCAGTACTTCAAAGGCTGAGGCAGGAGCATCAGGGCAAGTTTGAGGCCAGCCTGGCTGCACAGTGAGTTCAAGACCAGCTTAAACTACATAGCAAAATCCTGTCTCAAACTCCCTACCTCCAAAAAAAGAAAACCATACGTGGAGGAGAGCAGAGATTTCATTTCTCCTTAAGTCACTTTACAATGATAGTCAAAAGGGAGGAATGAGGAGAGCAGGTCCTGGCTTTGTGAGTCACTTGCAGTGGGACTTTGAGAAAGTTCTTTCCCTGTCTCTGGGTCACTTTCCTCAATGGAATGAAAGTCTATTATTAGGGACGGGTGGCAGGGATCCTAAAGAGCTGCTGCAATGGGGCAGCAACTTCAAACACAGGGAAGGTCTCCTGCAAAGCCATCAGCCCCTGCTGCCTGGTGCCCCATTCTCAGGCAGCAGGCAGAGCACAGAACATCGACCCTATGCGAGGTCTGCCCCAGCTCCAAAGCACAGAGTGATTTTCCCAAGGACACATATCTAACAAGAAGCAGCAAGTTTAAGCCCAGCAAGTTTCAACTCTAAAGTCTGGGGTTTTTACTCACTTGGGTACACTTTCTGAGTTGTCAAGGCACACTTGTTTTTATGGCTGCCAGGGATCTGAGAGGGGCAGATTCTACCTTAACCCGCACTGTGTCTGCAAAGTTCCTAGAGACAGACTTAGAGGTAGGTGAATAAGTGCACCTGATAATTGCTTTTGCAGAGAAAGGCAGCTCCAGCAAGCACTCTCTGAGTGGTGCATCGCGGGGGCCCGGGTTGGCACAGAGGTGCACTTTCTCCCTCTTTACAAAGTGTATCTAGCTCCTTCTTTATCTTTTAATTTTTCTTCCTCCTCCTCTTTTCTTTTCTTTGTAGAGTTCCATAGTGATTTCACATCTATTATCTCATTGATTTTCCGCACAGCCGTCCTCTGAGGCAGGGTCATACTCTTACATGCTTTTCAGATGAGGAATTGAGGCTTACAGAGCTACCTGTGACCACACAGATGCAGGAGAAAGAGGTGAGAATTAAACTCAGTTATCAGGACTCCCACTCCACCTCCCTACAGGAAGATTAAAACAAAAGGAAATTTAACATGGTTTTATGAATGGATGGAACACTTGTTAGATCCAGGCTAGTGAAACATGGGTAAATAGCATTCAGTTAAGTCTCTCTTAGAGTTGATGTCTAAGAGGAAGAAGGCTTGTAAAATTACTAATGCATGAATTATCCATAATAGAGGGATAAAATATGATAGAAGTCCAGAGAAAGAAATAACTTGTATAGGCATGGAAAGGCAAAATGAGCCTTAACAAAAGAAAAATTAAGGACTGGGTTTTGAAGGATGAATAAGAGCTCACCAGGTGAATAACTGTGGCAATAATAGCAAAACTTTATTGAGTGCCGGTGAGCTAGGTACATACACACACACTATTTTTAACAATCTTGCAAAGTAGACATAACCTCAGGGTCACTGTACATGTCATGCCAAAACAGGCTCAGAGAACTAAAGCAAACACCTTAAGAGCAGACTGCTAAATCAGCCAGCTGGAAATTCCATCCTGAGCTCCCAATAACAACCAGCTGTACTTCTACAACAGCCCTCTTGGCTGTAGGAATAGCATGAGTAAGAGCAGAATGATGCTTTGTCCAGAAGGCATCAAAGTGGGGATGGAAGAGCCTGAGGTGGACTGTTTTCTCTCTTGCAAACTGACTGGAGACACCTGACACCAGCCACAGAGGAGGAAACCTCTCCCCTCTAGCATGCCAGGGAAACCACCTTGCTTTCCATTCTGCTGCTTGGCCTGTGATACCTGCACCCTCGTAGTTCCGAATCTAGAACACACCTCAGCTTTGGAATCACACAGAATTGTGTTTGAATCCTGACCCCACCATTCACTGCCCAAGAGTGAGCACCCCCTAAGCCTCTGTTTCCTCATCAGTGGAACCCGGTTAGTGACGGCACCCAACGGGTGTAGACAAGGACCAGATGAATGCTCCGAGCATAAGCACATGTGGTCTCTGCACAAATCAGGCAATAGCAGTGTGATTTGTTGTCATTCTCTCATGGCAGGCCCAGGAAGTGGCAGTGTTGGGGCTCTTCAGCTTTCCACGTCAGCACCCACTTCCCTGAGGCTTGATTTCCTGGTAAGAGTGAAGCGTCTTTATTCCCTGGTCTCATCCTAGGCCTGGGAGGATGGTTTTGGGAATGCACTGGTGATTGTTGCGATCCATTTTAGAGATGGAATAATTGGGGCCTGGGTCTAGGCAATGCTACCTGAGTTTACAGTCCAACAGAAATCACTTTTACACAGCGTGGGCCCTCTGTTTATGGTTGGGTGACCTTGAAGCACAAGAAATCACAAACTGCCAGAATTTTATGCCCACTGAAGTGCCAGCTGGACTCTGCTCAGCCTATTTCCAAAGTCGTCTGCTTTTCTTGGCTGGGAAGAGCAAGGCCTATGCTCACTTCCTTGGGAGACGCTGAAGGCTGAGGAGGATTCTGGTCAATTCTGGACTCTGTCCTGGGTTTGGGACCAGGAAGTTGAGCCCATCCAGGTGACAGCACACTGACAGTGAAGATGTCTTTCCCACTCTTTCCACTCCGAAACACAGCAGCCCCAGCTTGGGAAGGCGCTGAGCCCAACACCCAAGCTCCCAGCCTCTGCATTCAAATCTCACCCCTGCCCCTTCCTCACGGGGGAACACAGCGTGGGGTGGGGCCTCTCCAAGCTTTGCTTTCTTCAGCTACCTGATACCTATGAAATGGACAGACACCAATGGAAGGGCCTGGAGTATAGTACGTGTCACTCCCTGTAATGATTCTAAATTAATTACTACAAATAGAACCACCACCGTTCCACTATTTGACCTGCTTTACTCAAATGCTTGCTACCTGATAGGAGCTGTGTTAGGAACACACTGGGCACATATTCCTCACATGTGGGCAAATATTTATCAGCTCTTCCCCTGTGCATGGGTTTGGGAAATGCAAGCTAGAAAACACTCTAGGGGACTTGGTGTCAAGAGGTACCTTTTTTGTTTTTTAAGAAAGAACAACCAAATTGTATTGTGTACATTTAAAGTAGACAACAGGACATTACAAGCATACACACATAAAAGAAAATGGTTACTACCGTGAAACAAATTAACGTCTCCATCATCTCATACAGTTACCCACTTATCCCTCCAGTGGCAAGAGCAGTTATAATCTCCTTTAGCAAAAGTCCTAAGTACAATAGACATACTTGCTGCTAAGAGATTCTGGTGCAGGTCTGGGTTCCATGCTGGACCGCAAGCTCTTCGTGGCTTTGTGATTCCAGACACGTTGCTTATCTTTTCTGTGCCTCATCTTCCTCAGTTCATGCATTGAGGATATTAAAGAGACCACCTGCATCTCTCCTGGGGAGCTCTAGTGAGGATTCTCTGCAGGATCTATACAAACCACTCCTCACAGGCTTAGAACAAATTTAGCACTTGGTAAGTGGGTTCCCGTTGCTCCCCGCCTTGTTCTAATTAATTAGGTCCATGGGGCTCTACGGACTCCTCCCACCCCACCATTCTTTTGCCTCCTCTCAGTGCAGCCCTGGTCCTGCCCTGCTCCCAACTGTCAGAGCCCCCACAAGGCTGCCTGGAAGGAACTCCAGGACCAGCGGATTATGGAAATCTGCAGATTCCTGAGAGCAGCGTTTACCCACGGCTGCTCCTTGTAGTCAGCACTCAGCAGCTGGGCCTCACTGCTGCCTTCCCAGAAGCTTCCTCCTCTGCCATCGCAGCCTCTAGTGGACAAGAGCAGCTCACAGTCCTTCCTTTTTGCTCCAGCTCTCATCTAGGGACCCCCGACGTCCAGGGGGAGTTCTTATCAGGGAAGAACGTGCACACCTGCCTCCCTTGCTCTCCCACTCACTCCTCTTGTTTCTCTTTCCAGTTCTGAGAGTGAAGCTTCTTCGGGATTGTTACTATTCTCCTGCAGGGCTCTGTCCTGGCCACTGGTATCCGTTACATCCCTTCAGGGCCAGATCAAACGCTACTTGCTCTGGGGTAAGAAATAAACCCACCCACTTGTGGGGTTCCCAAGCTCTATGTCTTCCCACCGCCAAAACACTTAGCACAAAGCCTGGACTTGCAGAGCTGTCTTGCTGGGCTGCACATATCAGAGCAGGAGCCTCAGGGTCCAACATACGGTCTACTACACATGTAGTGCTATGGATCACAGATCTAGATTTCCCCCAGATTTATAGCTTGGAGCCCCAATTCTCAGTGTAAGAGCACTTACAAGTGGAGTTGTTGGAGAGCAATTAGGTTTAGCTGATGTCAGGAGGCTGGAGTCCCCATGATGGCATTAGAACCCTTAACAGGCAAGCTCTCCTTCTCTGCCATGTGAGGATTCAGTTAGAAAGTGAACATCTGCAAGCCAGAATGAGGGCCCTCACCAGACACCAAATTTGCCCAGACTTTGACCTTGGATTTCCTAGGCTCCAAAATTGTGAGAAATAATTGCCATCATTTATGCCACCCCATCTAAGATATTTTTGTCACAGCATCTTGAACTGACTAAGACACATGGGAAATGCCCAGCAAATGTGTGAAAATTAAAGAATGAATGAGTAAATATCTTTCCCCAGCTAACTGTCTTCTTATATTTTTCCAACCACTAACCTGCCACTCTGCATTCCCAGTACAATGAACTCATATTCCTGATGGTGACATTAAAGTTTAAAGAGATATAGCATGAGGTTTGGAAAGGAAGGGTATCTGCACCAGGAAATGTAACATTATTACCTATCAAATTCAGCAGATAGGTAACTAAGGCTACTTACTCTTCCTCCTCTGCCCTTCTACTTTGGCCTAAACTATGTCAACATTTATGCCAACATCTACTTCGCTTCAAGCTTCACAGAGTCACTTTCATGGTGTCTATGCATAGGTTTCCTTTTTAAAAAGCACAAAAACATTGCTTGAGCACCTACTGTGTGCCAGACACTTTTACACAACTGATGCAACCCTTGTAACCGTACTTCCAGGCTGGTACCACGAATCCCCCTCTTCTCTTGTGCCCATGCTGCAGATGCAGAAGCAAGGCTCAGAGGAGCCTGTCCTACAGAAGGTCACACGTTCCTGAACACTGGAGCTGGGACCCTGACCCAGGCTGCTCTGATTCTAAAGCCACACTTCCCATCCTGAACTCTGAAAACCTAATTCCAGTGCTCAGCTCAATTAGACTCCCCCGAACAGCCTAGCCACAGCTTCTTTGATGTTTCACAATTCAGCTCCTTGATGGAAACCATAAACTGGTATAAAAGGGGCAGCTGGGCTCTGTATTGTAATTTTCCCTTCCTTGAAACATTCTTCTGCCCACTTTTCACTGTTTTTTTTTTTCAATGTGTGTATTGAGTCACCAAAAATTTCTCCTGAGAAATAGAGATCAAGTGTAATAAGTTGAAAGAAGGAGGATAGAGAGGATGGGAGGGCCACCTCTAGGAAGAGATCTCAATTCTATAGGCTTTGGCATTGTGCACACCTGGGGGTTCCCTGCGTGAGAATTTGCCTTTTGCCCTTAGTCAGCAAGGATAGCTGTGAGCGCCCCTAGTGGTAGTCTGCACCGTGGGCTCACAGAAGAAGCCGGAGCAACTAGGAGAACCAGTGCCTTGAGCTTTTTTTTGTACTGGGAGTTGAACTCAGGGCCTTGCGCTTGCCAGGCAGGCGCTTATGCCACTGAGCTACCTCCACAGCCCACCTTGAGCCAACTTGAACAGCCTGCAGGAATGGATGCGCCAGCAAGAACATGAAACAAGCCACTCTGACCAGGACACACCCTTTTGCCTTGGATGCAAAAAGAAATGAATGTTACATGATTTTTCCAATGCCCAAGTGCACCGCGTGAACAGAAGAACCCTTCAAGCTTGGATAAGGTGGTCCCTGGCAGGGGCTGCCAAAACTCCAGGAAAAAGAACACTATAAGGAGGAGAAGCTTTACATGAATGTAACAACAAGGCACATTAGAAACTAGGGGGAGCAGGTGAATTGGAGCCTTATTGAGCAATATTGAATTTGCTTTATTAACTTAAGAGAAAAAGAAAAGAAATTACATTCAGGCTTTGCAATCTTAGCACATAGTTACAATTATTCCCCATGTGCATATCTCAGACAATAAGAAGTCTCTTCAAAAACAAGTTATACTTCATACTTATTCATGCCTTACAGCAAAATGGCCCAGAGAATCACGTGCTCTGCATGAAAATATAGCAACAAGTCCCTTTCAAGTATTTACAAATCCCCTCACTCCACCAGGAACAGAAGGGCTAGTTTGCAACACTGAATTAGGTGGATGTTGCTCCATCTGACATCAGTGGATGTTGTGCTCCACTTTAAAAATAGAATTTATTGTGGAAGGTCAATTGTTTCCAAAGGCACCATCAGAATTGGTGATGTTCATTGGCCACCCTTGGTCCCTCCTTATGACTCAGAGTCTGGGAGGCAGAACACACCGTTATTGATGAACCTTCGGAAGCACTACATCAGTTGACTTTAATTTGGTGGTAACCTGAAGTTAATTAAAAAATATATATGCTGGCTAGCCACTGTGGCAAACAGTTGGAAAAATAATAAGAAATGTCTTAAAATTCAAAATACACACACACCACCCTCCTACACACACACACACACACACACACACACACACAGAGGAAGAGGGAGGGGGAGAGAGCGAGAGAGTGAGAGAGAAGAGAATCCTTGTCTTGGGTGACGATTCAATATGTGCCATTAAGACATTTTTCCTGGAGGGTTGTGTATTGGAGAGTATAGATTGCAGAGGTAGAGTCACTTTAGAAAAGCCAGCAAGCCTCTGGGTAGCTTTGGTGTGTGTGTGTGTGTGTGTGTGTGTGTGTGTGTGTGTGTGCGCGCGCACGCAGGCTAGTCATAACACAGATTCTAAAGGAGGTAGGGAAGGGAGATCTGGACTCAGTTCAAGGCCACCAAGCCACTGTTGGAGACAGCTAATTAAGAAAGGGCATACTGTGGTGGAAACGATTTATTTAAATCAAATCTGTTCTCTCATCTTTCCTAGGGAAATTGTCCAGACCTAGTGTAAATTGTGAATATCACTGCCTCATAAAAGGTGGCTTCTAAATGATATGCTTTGTTAAACAAAAGGTGATGAATTACTTCCTTTTCTCTGGACCCTGGGCTTCACGTTTAAAGGGAAGGGGCTGGGGGATAAAATGCCTGATTTATGCGGAGGAGGGCACTCCATGCCTTGGGGAAGCTGAGTTGGAAGGAAAGGGACCTGAGCTAGGGCCCATGGTGAAAGAGCTGTCCGGGGCCTTTGGTGCTGAACGCAGGTGCGCGCGCCGGGGGTCCAGAACTCCCCTCAGAGAAATGGCAGCGCCACCCATCCCCCCAGCTCCAAGTCTAGGTGGGCTCCAGAAGGGCAGAGCGCACGCCCTCCGGCTGTCTTCAGCCTGGGCAGGCGCTGCAGTTGCCTGTTTTTTTTTTTTTTCTTTTTTCCACGTGAGGAGCGAGTTTCTGGGAACCAGCTAGACCTCCTGAGAAAGCCAGGTTGAGTGGTCCAACAATGCCACCCCCGACACACAACTCTGAGTCCCCTGGCGGCCGGCCCAAATTCCCACAGCTCTTGCGGTTCGTCTTGGGTGACTTCGGCGTCCCCTCCTGCTCCGTCCCAACCCCCTCGTAACTTTTCCGGGGGGACCTAGTGGCCTGGAGAGAGGGTGCGGCTCCAGGTCCACCCAGGAGGAGCTGCCGGCCTCCATCAAAGTTGAACCCTTCTTCCCACCCAGCAAGCACGTGGTGGGTGAAACCAGCGCCCCCTCCCCACTCCTGACAGCGACAGAGCTGCTGGGCTGTGGGGGGCAGAAGAGGGGGAGTCTACTCAGGTTCCCGACCGCCGCCTCACATCTTCTCTCTACCTTGCCAAGTTCTGGACCCCTGAGCACCCTCCACCAGCTCCAGTGGAAAAGCCACACCCAAGTGCTAGGCTTCATGGGGATCCACCCAGGGTGCCGGCCGCAGGAAGCAAGGGGTGCCCCCAGCACTGAGTCCAGTCCTCGGTTGTAGGGCAGCGCCCTCCTCCTGCCTCTTCCCGAGGGACAGCATTATCTGGCGCCCAGCCCCGGGTGCAGTTGCAGAGAGCTCCGGGAATCTGAGGTTTGGAGGCGACCACCCTCCAAGGAGCTCCTCCGTGGCTGCAAAATAGAGCCAGCCCCACAGCCGGGAAGACGAACAGCGAGCCCGCACCGAAGCAGGGGAGCGCCCCAGTCCTCCAGACTCATCCCCGCCTCCACACTCCCATCGGCCCGGGTCGAGGGGACACGGTTCCAGCCCGAATTCGGGCAGCCGCCTCCGCTGCCCAGGCGGCGGAGCGCTGCGCGAAACGGCGGGATCCTCCGCGACCCCTGGCCGCTCCGCGCTCGCGACAACTTTGCCCCCTCCCCGGCCCGCCCCCCGCCGCTTACCTCCCTCCAGGGCTGCCGCCGGGCTCCCCAGGAGCAGCGCGAGGAGCAGCGAGACGCCGCCGAGTCCCGCGGTGGGCAGCCGGGCCGCGGGCATGGTGGCTGCGGGGCGCGCGGACGGCGCGGGAGCCGGGAAGGAGGGCGGCGGGCTGGCCGGGCAGGCGCGGGCCCCCGGGCGGGCGGCGGCGGCGGCGGACGCTGTGGCCGACTGCGCTGCGCGCGGGCGGCGGGCGAGTGAGGAGGAGCCGGCGAGCGCGGAGGAGCGCGGAGGAGCGGGAGGGAGGGGGCTGGGGCCGAGCTGCGAGCGAGTGCAGGGAGGGGGCGCGGGCAGCGGGCGAGAGCCCGCGGCGCCCGGTGCCAGCCTCGTCCTCTGGCCGCCGGCCCGTCGTCGGCCCTGCAAAGTTGAACGCCAGTTCCCGTTGCGTCCTGTGTGGGCTGGGCGCTCCCTTCCTGCGCTGATGCTCAAGGCAGCCCTGCCCGGCAGCGGCCAGGCGAGGCCGGAGAGCGCCCTGACCATCTCCCATGTGGGAGATGGAGGCCTCCACACCCAGCCTGCGGGAAGCCAAGAACTGCCCAGAGAAACTTCAGCTCTCCCCAGGCCCCTTCAGCCCCTACTCCCCGTCTTTGCCTTTGCTGTTTGCAAAGTGCACCCCATAACCTAGAAAGCCTCCAACTCAGTGGGCCCCAGGAGACCTGTGATTCTCATTGAAACAATACCCCGGGCTTCAAAACTGGACATGGAATACCAGGTGGTTCTCCAGCCCTCTCAAGGCCAACTGCAGCCTGGAAATGACAGCTCCTCTCTGTCCTGATGTCCATGTCTTGCATCCCCGCGGTAAGAAGGGCACCGGGGCCGGAGCCAGGCCAGGCTACCTCTGCACCCAGCCCTTACCTCGCTTTCTGCCTTCCTCCCTGGAAACTGGGTCCCGGGGCTCACCTTCTACCGCACCCTCATCCACTTAGAATTCTCAAGCAACCTGTGCTTTCTCCTCAAATGGGAGAGACAGGCAGCTATGTGGGGATAGGCTGGGCCAAAGGGAGGGTGGAGGACACGCTCCCAGAGACCTATTGTCTTGGGCTGCGTGCAGCACTTTGGCAGACCCTGGGGGGTTCCTAGGCCTTGTCCTGATGTAGAACAACACCACCCCCTCCACACACACACACACCCCTCCACTCCGCTGAGTAGACACCAAAACCTGAGCAGGCAGGGGGAGCAGATGGAAGGAAGGTTGTAGGCAGCACTGGGAGGGATATGTCTTCGGCAGAGTGGGAGAGCTGAAAGTCCCTAGAGAGAATGGGTGGGGGCGAGGACAGGAGGGCAGAGGAGCTCAGGGGTTGCTAGGACCTTGCACACCCAAACTTCCCCATTCACTCGTCCGTGCAATGCCATCACCACATGAGTCACCGTAGACCCAGATCCACATCAAGCTTGGGCAACAGAGAAACCCCCATCAAATTCCAGCCTCTGCAGCAGGAAGTTTCTGCTACTGGCAGCAAAACCAATTGGATTTTATAAAAAGGGACACTGAGGGAGGTGTGCAGAGGGCATGCAGGATTACTTATTGATGAGATACACAAAGGAGCAAAGAAGGTTCAGGACAAGGGAGTGGGACAGTAAGCAGGGACACAGAGGTGGGTCAGCTCAAGGGAATGTTTATAAGCACCTCCTGCTTGTGGTGCCCTACTGTCTTAGGCAGTTCTGCCTTTGAGCTTCATGATCATCTTGACCATGAGAGTGGTCATCACCCTCTGTTATGAACCTCTGACCCCTAGGGAGGGTCCCACACTAGTCAACAGCACTTAGCCAGGATGTGGCAGGGCTTCAAAACTGTACATGGAATACCAGGTGGTTTTCCAGCCCTCTCAAGGCCAATTACAGCCTGGAAACGACAGCTCCTTTCTGTCCTGATGTCCATGTCTTGCATCCCCTGATACTGCTCCTGGGTGATCACCCTACATTCAGAGTAAGTTCTGGCCTGTGGATTCAGGCCAGGTCTGAGTGCAGTGCCAGAGACCTTTTCACCTAACCTGCAGCTGCCCAGGAGTTCGGTGGATGCCTCTGTGCTGTGATTTGGTGGCCCTTGCCTGGCTCTTCAGCACCTCATCACAATGACTGTGTGACAACCATTCCTTTCATAAGGGCACTGAAGCTCTACAAGGTGTCGGATTCGGGTGAGGTGACACCATAAGGTGTCAACCCACTGAATCCACAGGCCAGAACTTACTCTGAATGTAGGGTGATCACCCAGGAACAATATTAGGGCTTTTTTTCCCCCTGTTTTACAAGAAGAAATGTCATCAAACAAACAGTATTCTTCTAGCAAACACAACAGCTTGTAGTTGAAAATCTTCCTGTGTTACAATTTTTACACCATTTTATACACTAGGAATCTGAGGCTTAGGGAGGCAAAGGGACGTGCTCAGTCTCAAACATTTGGTCCATCTCTGTCCTGTTTGAATCCTCTCCACTATCACAGAACACTCTGGCCCACATTCGAGCACTAGCTACCCACAGCTGCCTAGGGAGAGAATCCCAGTTTCTCTGTGGAGAAGATGATGTGTGGTCCCAATTCTGCCCGCTTTATATGGTGCTGTGTGGTAAATAGCTCTTAGGCAGTTAAAATTAGTCCACTAGAGACAAAGGGTTAGAACCTGTCCTCACCCCTTCCTTGTGGGAAGACAAGGGCAAGTCACTTAACCTCTCTCAGGTTTATTTTCCTTTTCTGAGGAGTAGGGATAAAAATAATGCTGATCACGTGACATGATTGACACAAGTGGATAATAATATCCTTGTGGCATGAGGAGATACACTAGCATTTGTTTCATAAAGCTACAGAGAAGATACCACACACTGTTGAATGAAAGCAGTTGGCGCACATTTTGGCCACCAATTAGAGCAATTATTGTCACCATCGTCCTCACTACCTAAGGAAAACACCTGATTTCATCCTCAGATGTTTGGTGTTCTGAGGGAGCAGAGACAGGAGTCTGGTTCTTCCTCTGCTGACTCTCTGTGTGATCTTAGGTGAGTCACCAGCCTCTCTGGGACCCTGTTTCCCTATCCACCTATCTGCTCACCTATCTACCTCACTATTCATCTGGATGTCTGTCCACCCACCCATCCACCCACTCAGCCAGCCAGCCAGCCACCTGTCTATCCACCCACCTATCCAGCCAGCCAGCCAGCCACCCACCCATCCACCCACTCAGCCAGCCAGCCACCCACCCATCTATCCACCTACCTACCCACCATCTATCTATCACTCATCCATCTATCTATCCATTATCTATAAATTTTGTTCGCGTATCTCCTATGTATTGAGTGACTCTTAGGTGCCAAACTCTGTGCTCTATGTTAGGATTGCAGCAGCTCCCATCTCTTGCTCTCTGGGACTGACCGTGCACCAAAGTCCAGGAATACAAGGTCCCTACTCCTTCCCACCACTAATGTTCTATGCCCAGCGAGGCAGTTCAACACTTTGGCTGTAAAACCCAACAGATCTCAATTTGAATGGCTTCTCTCCTACTAACAGTTGTGTAACCTTGAACAGCTGGTGTAACCTCTTTGAAACTTTTTAAATAAAGGCTTTCATTTCAGAATAAATGTTACAATTATTATAAATCACTTAGGCATAGTACACATATCATAGTAAACCATCCATCCATCCACACATGCATCCATCCTTTCAAAAATATATTTTGAGCACCTATCCATGTACCAGGTAGTGTTTGGGGCACTGTCAATACAGCACTGAATAAGACAGACAAAATTTCTGTTCTTTGGTGCTCGCCTTGTACAGGTGAGAGATGAGATAGTAAAATATTTAATAAATAAGAATTTTAGAGAGCTCTAAATTCTATGAAAAAGATAGAAACAAGATGATTTGAGAGTCAAGGGGGCAAGTTCTTTTTGAATGAGGGGGTCTCCTAGAATAGGAGACATTTTAGCAGAAAAGAGAGTAATGAGAAGACATCTAGATGGCAGGGTGGGGAGTGCGTTCCAAGCAGAGAAACAGCATGTGCAAGACCCTGGGCCTGAAACCACAATAGCCACTGTGCTCAAATCGCTGTGATGTCATTTCTTTGTCTACACAGATCACAATCAGTCAAGGGCTTGATTCTGAGTTCATTAGAGAGCTGAGACTCTCTGACTTCTCTTTCCAAAGCACAGTTCTCGTCCGTACTCCCATCCCACTCAAACTCAGCACCACATATCTACCTCAGGAACACCTGGCTACTGGGGTGATTTGAGTCACTTTATACAGAGGGTATAGAAAATATCATTTGTCTTAGAGAGAAAGATGAAATACAAAAGACAGCTTAAAAGAGAGGCAAGGTGAAAAGGAAAATAAAAAGTGCTGGCAGTAGTATAGGCCCTGAAGTGAATCCACCCTATCTTTGAGGGGAAGGTGGAATTTTCAACCAGTGACCCTCAGTATCCTGTGACCCACCTGGGCTCCATCACTTGCATGTAAGTCTGTGCTGCCAGCTGCAGGCAGGATGCCTGGTGTTCACATCATGCTGCCCAGATACTATCAAGGGAAGATCAGCTGCGATGCAGCCCACCCCACCCAGTGCTGCCACATTATCTGGAAAGGAGCAATCAAGCCCCTATGGTTTCCTTCGAAATGTTCCATCTGTCCATCCCACCTGCCCTGACTCTTGAAAGATGCCTATACGTGGTGGAGATACAACGGGGAGACAATGCCTGTTTTCCATTGGAAAGTTTCCAGAATACAAAGTGAGCCTACAAGATGGATTTGCATTCTCCAGAGGCTTGCCTGGCCCAGGAAGGAAAACCACAGTGCCCTCAGGAACACAGAGATGGCTCAAAGACAGGGGCAAACATGTCCCATCAGGCTGGCCCTTGTCTTTCCCCACCCCCTGAGTTACCTTTATGGTTAATAGGTTGTGTCAACTTGAGGAGTCCAGAGGTTTGGCTGAGTGACTCAGCAGGAAGCCAGGGTGGTTACTTTGTATACATCCTGAGCCTGTGGAAGAGGAAGGCGTGGAAAATACCTGAGTGCTACCTGCCCTCTGAGTGGAGGTAGCCTGTTTACAATGTAACAGGGAAAAAGAGGCTGCTTCTCCCCCATTCCTCTCTTTTGCTCATGTAGTTTTTGCTGTGTTCTGCTACCATGAACGTTTGCCCTCCGCCGTGTGCTTCTGTGCCTCTGAGCCAGCCAAGTATGGACTGAAACCTCCACCAACTGTAAGCTAAATAAACCTTTCCTTCCTTCATTTTGGGTGTTGGGTATTTTGTCTCAGCAACAAAAGAAAAGTAACCAAGACAGCCAAGTTCTTGAAAACCCAGGTGAGAGTTTTTCTGACTAAGAGTTCTGTGCTTAGACCTCAAAGGTGAGAAAAATCAATCACAGATACCGTGTGTATTTATGTACTCTGTTGGCATTACAAACCATGACACGTACATTTCTTAGACTGTGAATAGCCTCCTGCATTAGCTCAAACACACACGTGTGGGTTATCCTAAGCCCACAGGTTTCGGGACCTGGTGAACTTGGGTGCCCTTTGAATCCAGCAGGTTCACTTGGAGTCAGATATGTCTGAACTTGGGTCAGAGCTCTTTTCTGGAAAGGTAGGCTGAAAACCTCAGTTGCTTTGTCAGTGCAAGGTGAGGACCATTGGCAACTACTTCACAGGGTTATTCTTAGGGTGGGTGGTGTTCAGTGCAGGGCTGAGCACCCAGCCTGTAATAGATAGGTGCTCAATAAATGCTGCAGTTACAAGGTACTGTCTAATGTCTAGTGAAAATCAGAGCACACCTTTTAGAAAAGCTCTTCTTCTTTCCTAAGGTTTATTAGGTTTATTTACCTACATTGTGAACAGAATAAGGTCCAACTAGGGCTAAGGACCCAGAATAAGTAGGACTCCTGAGCTCATCAGGGACCTGGGCAGTCAAATCCACTTTTCATGTGACTTGCTTCATGTGGAATTAACCAAGGCAGTGCTGTTCTGTTCAATTCCAGAAACATTCTTTAGTCTCCTGTCTTTTCCTCCAGACTCAGTACATGTCTAGAATGGAATATTGGAAAGGCCAGGCTAGGGTAGGTCCCCACTGATCAATATCTTGTCCTTTCTCCCAGAGTGCCAGCCAAAGCCCAGCCTCTGTGTCCTAGAGGACAGAGCTAGAGGTCTGTGGTTTTCCTTTAATCCACACTGTCCTAGAGAAGGGAGCACCTCCATCCAGCACCTGAAGGAGCAGAAGCCCAAAAGAGTCCCTTTAGAGATACTGGCTTGGGCTGAAGTTCATGAGCCCAAGGGACAGTGAATGGAAGTGAGAAACCCCAGAGCCTCTCTCATTAACTCCTGTGTGACTTCTGTAAGCCCTTTGTCTTCTCTAATATGTCATTTACCCACATGAAAAGTCACTTTAATCCCCTCTAGCAAAAACAACCAGTTCTGAAATTCAATGATGCTATGCTGTCCACTTCACACCTAAGAGAACAGGGGTTCTTCTGCAACCAGCCCAGTGTGAGTAAGAGGTAACGTTTTCATGCTGCTGTTGAGACTTTTCATTTAACTTTCACAACCATGCTAGGATGTTAGTATTATTATAATCCCAAACTCCAACCCTAGTCTACAGCACCCTCCTGACTCAGCCCTCTTGTTTAAACTCCTGTTGGGCCTCCATTTATGAAGCTCCAGCTGCAAACATTCCCATATCAAACCTGCCTGGAGCTTTCCTCTTGCTGTGTTATGCCTGGAAGGTGTTTCCTCCTGATACATGAAGATCTGGCGCTTCCCACCCTCTGCAGTCATCTAGAATGATGCATCCCAGAGGGACTGCCTTGGTTTTAAATATCTCCTAGCATAGCAAACTATCTCACATTCTCTTATTTATATATGTGTTTATAGGTATATTTACCCCAGTTCTCCCTCTAGATTCTGAGCTCCATGAACGCAAGGACCTTTTGCAGCACAGTGCACTTCTGAGGTTTTCAATAAAGTCTTGTCACATTTTGAATGAATCCATGAATGAATCTTTACATTGCAGGCAAGAAAGTAGAGGCTATGCAGGTGATGAGCTTTACCCACAGTCAACGATCTGGAAGTGGGGCAGAGTTAGGGGCCAGGAGACAGGTACTGACCTCCAGCTAGAGCTGTAACCACTGGGTCACACAGCCTTTCAGTTCTGGAACAGGTGATGGTTGCTGGCATGACATTCTAAAACAGCGGGAGCTCCCAGCTGGAGTCATGATCTAAGTGCCAAAGTCTGAATGTCTGACTATTTCAAGTCATCTCAAGAAAAGGCAGCCTTAAAGGTACCATCCAAGCCTGCCTGCTGTTCTCCAGCTATCACTGCCATTCCCGCCTATTAAAATAATGGTATGAAAAACAAACTGCCTTTATGTACAATTTTATACGATGTGTGCACTGTTTGTTTCCCCTACTGTTTCCATGGCAGTGATGTTCTCCAGATAACTTCTGGTTTCTACGTGATGGGAGGGGATGGGATCAAATTGCTTGGGAGAAAATTGCTAAACAAAGGCTTTTTTTCCGTCTCCTGATGTCCCATACCTCAGTGCCCACCAGCAGATACACCCTGCGTTCTTATGCACAGAATGAAGGCTGCCTCTTCATCTAGAGCCTCCCATGGCTCCCCAGTAGGGAGGGAGGTCACAGATCTTAGCACAGCTGCTTAGCCATCCTTTGGCCTCTGCCTCTGCTCTGTGTTCCCTGCCACACTGACCTGCCCAGAGGCAGTTCCCTTTTCCAGCCCCTTTCCTGGGTGTTTCACACCATCATATACCTGCTCTGGCTGTTAATCCCTAGGCTGCCTTTTTTCCTCCTATTTCTCTGCCAGCCTAATGGCTAGTCACTCTTGCAAGTTGTGGGGCAGGTGTGGCCCTGCGACCGAGTTCTTTTCTATCCATGCTCTCATTCCTGTGAATGTCTTCTTCCTCTCCCCCATTCCCAGGGCTCCTTAAACATATTTGCATAGCAACCCAGCTCCCAAGCTCTTCAAGAGCAGGAAAAGTTTTGGTGGGTGTCTGACAATGGGCGGGGAAGTACAGGTGTCCCTGGGCATCTGAAAGCCATTGGTTTCAGGCCCCTTTCAGATACCAAAATCCTTGGGTCCTTAAATCTCTTATATAAAATGGCACAGTAATTTTCATATAACCTAGGCACATGCTCCTATATACTTTAAATAATCTCTGGATTATTACATTTCCCAATACAATATTAATGTTAAACTGGAAATATGAGGCAAACATCTGTACGTGTTTGTATAGATGCCATTTTCTCAAATGTTTCATTTGCATTAGTGCATATTGATTATCCAGAATAATGGATTTCACTGTGGTATATTCGCACATGCAGACGTCATACTTTGAGCATATTCGCTGCCTTTGCTCCTCTCCTCTCCATGTCCTTTCCTCTCCTCTACTAGTCTCTGTTCTACTTTCTTGATGTCTTTTCTCACCCCAGATTCCACGTAGGAAAGAAAATATATAATACTAGTTTTTCTGTGACTGCCTTATTTCACTCAACATAATGATCTCCAGTTCTTTTTGGCTGTGATTGGATAATACTCAGTTGCATATATGTACCCCATTTTCTTTATCCACTTATCCACTGAGAGATTCCAAGGCTAATGGCATATCTTGGCTATTGTGCATTGTGCCATAATAAACATGGGCAGGCAGGTATCTCTATAGTATGTTGCTTCTAATTCCTTTGGGTATATACAGAGGAGTGGTATAGCTTAGTCATAGGATGGTTCTACTTATAGGGGCTTTGAGGGGCCTCAGTACTGATTTCCATAGTGTCTATTCATTGCCATTCTCACCAGCAATATATAAAAGACTCCTTTCCTCCTGCATCCCCACCAGCACTTACTGTTTTGTGTATTCAAATACTTTCAATACATAGTTAGTTGAATCCTGTGATGTGGAGTTCACCAATACAGAGGACTATAGATACTCAAAACCCACGTGTTGTAACAAATTAGAAAAAAAAAATATATATATATATATATATGTATTAGATCCTCTGAGAAACCACCTAAGGCCGTGATGCCTGGGTATATTTCATTTTTGGGGAATGAATGCAGGGGATTTAAATCAGTGCCCTGGGCATTGATTCTCAGCCTTACTATTAGAATACCCAACGCCCAACTCAGCCCAGAGCTAATTGAATCGGGCTCTCTGGGAATGGCCAGGCATGGCTGTTTCCAAGTTTCCCAGGTGGTTCTGATATGCAGCTAAGGCTTAATACCCCTGGCTCAAGGGTCCTGCTTGGAGCTCCTCCCATGGTTCCAGGTGAATGTGTAATGAACAGCATCCCCCCACCCGGAGGGATAAGACCACCCCAGAGTGCTAGGACTGAGACCTGAGACTCAGGCCAGACTCCCACACCGAGTGAGAGAGGGAAGGGCAGCATCTCATGCTGACTGGGGACCCACTTTGTGGCCAGCACATACCTGGGTGCTCTCTGTGAATGATGTCATGATCCTCTGACTCTATGAAGTTTAAATTACACAGGGACTCAGAGAATAGTGAGGTGGTCCAAGGTCACAGGTCTAGGTAGTGGTAGAGACAGGATTTGAATCAGGTTTACCCCTGTCCCATATCCATGTCCTTGAAAATTTCTCCAGTATAGGCAGCAAGGGGCAGTGGGGAGGAGTTGGAGATGTGAGAAGTACGTGGCCCTGAAGACCCACCTGCTGAGGGCTTGGAGTCCCAGCTGCCTCTCTCTGTCCCTCTTAGTGGCTTATATCTCCTCTCCTCCCCCTCCTTCCCTTCTTTCCTCTCCCTCCCTCCTCTTTGCTCCCTCCCAATCCTTCCTGAGCTGTGGATAAATGTGTGTGTGTGTGTGTGTGTGTGTGTGTGTGTGTGTGTGTGTGTGTTGAGGGTGGTTATCAAAAGCCCCAGCAGTTTCCAGAGGAGGAGGCGCTTCCCTAGGTCCCAGGCTGCAGCCCTCTGTGCTGACCACTCAGGACTAGAAGTGAGTGCCAGGCTCCACCCCTGCGCCAGTGCTGATTTGGCACCTGCTTGGCACCTCCTTGGCTGGTGTTTTCCTGGTGATATTGTGATCTTCTTAAGTGTCAGGTCCTATGCTCACAACAGCCCTACAAGCCAAGTCATCTGCAGAATGGAATTTGGAAACAGGGGAACCCAAGACTGTTTTATCCAGGTTTTACTAAGATCCCAGGGGGGTTCCCTGACCACTAAGTTTAAAGTTGCAACCCCTCCTACTGTGGTGCTACCCCCTACCCTTCTCACTGGCTGGCTGTTTCTCCCAGGCTCTTCTCAGCACTTGAGTACTTGGGATTTTGACTTATTTGCATTGTTTGTGCCCGTCTCTTTTGACTAGGATGTCACATGCAAGAGGACAGGGATTGCAGTCTGTTCTGTTTGCTGCCTTACTGTCTTAGCGCCTAAAATGGCATTTGCCCATTGTCGGCACTCACAGCATGTTTGCTGTACAGATAAAAGAAATCACCTTTCTTTATCTTCTGAACTATATTGATTTAGCTTACTTTGTTAATTTAGTTTATGATTATTTTTGTATCTAAAATAAAATGCACTCCAGACCTAGAATAGGCAACAGTGTCCAGTAAGGCTTCCTGCACACAATAAGGGCTTTGTCCGTAGTGGATCTAATTCATTAGTACATGTTACTTAAGATTGGAAGGGAACTCATACTGATTATGTGCACTCTGGAAAAGGTGGGAGGGCTGCATGAGCAGTGTAGGAGAACCCAGAGACCAAAGACAGTAGGAAAGGCAGACCAGAGACAGCACCCAAGAAGTTCTCTGTCTCTGAGGAGCAGGGAAGCTTCTCAGTTCTCTGAAGGGGCCATGTTTTTTGTGAATCATGACCAGGTTGGGTCATACCCCAGGGGCAGAGGAGGATGAGCATCTGGTGGACAATCCACTGGGCTTGCATCCACTAGGTGGTTTTTAAGATAAAACAAAGGGGTTGAGACAACGTCAAGGTGGATGATTGTGGTCAGGGGAAACCAGTAGACCCACGGCATGAGATATATTCATTTCACTTGGCACTCCCTTACATGCAGGGGGCTACACAGCTGTGAATGAGCCAACCAGGGCTGATGGATTGGACTCTCCTGGTTCCTTCCTCTCAGCCATCTGAGGCATCTGACTGGTCAAGTGAAAAACTAGCTGGAGGTTGCATAGGAAGCATGAGGATTATGGCAACTCTCTGGACTCCAAAGATCCAAATCACTCTTTCCTAGATGCAGGTGCATCTTTTCAGGATAGCACAATAGCCGTCAGGCCATTTATGCATTCCAAACAAAAGGCAAAAAGACGTGGGCTTGATGGTAAAGACCAATCCCTGTAATCAGTACAGGGTTGGTTATGCCGCTGTAACAGACTTCAACACATCAGTGGTTTGATGCAGCAATGCTTTAGTTTTTACTCACAAAGTGCTTTAGGTTTCAGCTGCTCTCCAGGACACCTGTCTTCCCGCAGTGACTTGCTGATGGAGGTCACTTCCATCTTGTAGTTTTGCTCTCTCTACATGTGGCCACTGCTCTTTTCCCTCCAAATGAATGTTCCACTCTCTGCTCAATCTGTTAGTCACTAGTTGTGACATGGCCTCACTCTAACCACAAGGGAGGCTGAGACATGCACGAGGGCATTTGGAATTGCTGATGAGTTCTGCTATCTCTTCCACATGTACAGTGACAGATACGCTCCACAGCAATTAAGGCCATGACAGCGAAACATCGGTCTTGTACAAGGCAATGCGGAAAAGCCAATGGAAGGCCTCCGAGCAAAGGCTGGTGAGTGGAACCTGGCAACTCTGTATTCTGTATTCTATATTTGCCTAAGATATATCACCATCAAAGCCATCTATCAAGGGGACAGGACAGGATACCGGAGACAGGAAGTCTGCAAAGGTTAAATGACTAGCTCCATTCCAGGCACAATATCCTTTATGTTATCCCCAATGCCCAACTGAAAGCTCTGCTCAGTTTCCACATGGGGTGACAGACTTGGAGAAGTTCAATTACTTTTCTGAGCTGCATAGCTTATGACTGGTACTTGAGTCTAAGGTCAAGGGTTGAGGGTACCTGAGTTCAGGGTCAAGATTTCTCTGCTGTACTATGAAGCTGATAACCCATGGCAGGCATTTTGGGGCTGATTTTACTGTATGGTAACAGTAGCAATGATGTTAATATGGTGAGGGTGGCAGTGGTGGTGGTGATGGTGGTGGTGGGCCAAAGGTAGCTACTCTTAATTTTAATTAAGAGGTGGTGGAACGCATGTAGAACAGACTGAGCATTCCTAATCCAAACATCCAAAAGAAAAACTTCTCCAAACCCCAAAACTTTTTCAGCATTGACAAGATGCCCCTGGTAGAAAATTCTACACCTGAGCTCATGGGATGGCTCCATCAAAACACAGGTGACTGAAAATGTTATATAAATTTACTTTCAGGCTATGCATATAAGGTGTATAGAAAATATACGACTTTTCTGTTCAGACTTGGGTCTTGGCCCATAATCCTGTGTTAAGGCATACGCAATATTTTGGAGATATTCCAAAATCCCCCAATGCTCTGCTGTCCAAAGCAGTTTTGTTTCTAAGAATTTCAGATAAGGGCTTCTCCACCCACACTAGATGCAGAAAAATCTGGAATCTCATGAATCTTTTCAATTACCTCATGAACTACGGTTTACTGTTCCTCCATCTCACAGATGAGGAAACTGAGGTTCAGACAAACAAAGTAAAGCTCTTTTAAGATGTCCTAGTTGGTGGGTAACACTGTTACAGATTGCTTGATTTTAAAGCCACTCCATCATGTGGAAAGGAGAACAACTCAGTCATTTTTCTACCTTCCTCCAGTCACCAGGTTTGATAAATTATGTTTCTGTAAACCCAACACTTCTTGTTTGAACATCTTTTAGATGTCATCATGACTTGTATGTATTTTCAAAACAGTGCTTACAAAGGACAACAGTATCATGGCCTGCCCTGCTTAGGATCCAGAAATGTGGCGCCCTGATGATGTTCCCCATAAACATACACCTCCCCGCCTCACTGTCCTTAACAAAAGACAGATGCTAGGGTGAGTTTTCACTGGCATTTACAGGCTCAGTTTTAATTATGCCAGTTTTATCTGAATTTACTGTAGCCCTCTGATTAACAGGGGAAGAAAATCAATAAGCATACCAAAAAATTTGGATGTGTTATACAGCTAATTCCAATTTTATGTTATAATCATGTTTTAATGTGGGTCCTAATTACCATAATTAAGCTGCTTGTGACAGCACTGGCTGGGACAGAAGCTGTTACTATTCTAAGATGACTTGTGGAAGGCTTTTCCCAGATTTTGGATGCGTTTTGCCATTTGGCTGGTTAGGGATGTTGGGAGGGTGGGAGTAGCATGAATGTGGGTGAAGGTTCCTGGAACTCTGACTCTTCCCAAGAAAGCTTTGGATCTACAGTTGATGCTAAACCAGGAGCCATGCTCGTGTCCCTCATTTGCACATTCAATGAATGTTTATTGTGCATTTACCATGTACCAGGTTCTATGATGAGCACTGTGGGAGAATATGGATGAGTTTTCATTTCCCTGGAAGGAGCCAGCCATTAAACAACAAATTACAGAAGTGGGAAATACCAGCTACTGTGAGAATCATTGTGGTTATGCGTATACACCTGACACAGTGGAGAAGCCTGCATGGGCTTCCCCAAGGAAGCAAATTCTTCCCTGAGATATGAAGTGAAAAGAAGCACATGGCAACAGGAGCTCCTTCCTGGTGAAGAAAAAAAAATTTTAAGTCCTGGAGCAGAGAGGAGGCCGGTGTGGCATGCTACATAAAAAGGGGTGAACGGTGCCTGAGCAGGGACCTGAGCATGCGAGGTTTCTCGAAAGCCTTCCTACATGCTCATGCCTGGGTGTGTCGGGCTTCAAGCCTCAGAAACTCTCTTCTCTTCCCTCTCTCCCTTTTTTCTCCCTGCTGTCCTTCTTTCACCTCCTCGCTCCTTCCTTGGCTCCTTCCTTCCTTGCTTGCATGCAAAGGCACTTACTGAGCGCTGTGTACCAGCCTTCTAGTCCTTGACTCTATTCAATGCGTACATTCACTTTTCTAAAAGCATTTATTTGGGTACCACAAATTCAAGTACCGGGTTTTTAGGGATCATCTTGAACTCTATCCGCTTGCTGAGTTTTATTCACACTCAGCCACCACCCATGGAGCCTTCCCATACGCTAAACATATAGTATGGTGGTCCTGGAACTCTGTGTTGATTCCAGTCTTCCTGGCAGGGGGCCACTGAGGCAGGGATGGGTGACAGCAGTCGGCTTGGGAGAGCGCTCTGGGATGCAGCAGCAGCGAAGTGCATAAATGGAAGGGAAGAGGATGCTGGCCAAAGAGGGCAGGTCACCACGCACATAACAACCACGGGTGTCTGGGGCTCCTTCCCTCTGGGAAGCTCAGGAAGAGTGGGGTAGCCTGGTCTCAGGGCTATCACGTTCAGGGTGAGGGGTGTGGGGCATTGAGTACTGATTCCAGTCAGTCCTTGGTTACAGGGTAGCTGGAGGACATGAGCCCATTCCCCAGGATTTGTGGGCTGCTATGCTTGCTAGCAAGGAGAAAGCATCAACAAAGAACTGCAGGTGCTAATAGCTGGGGGCCAGCACAATGAAATGCTAAGGACGGAAGGCACATGGGAGGGGGAGTAGATAGCAATCAAGCACACCTATGCAGCAGCCTTTAAAACACCTACTACGGACTAAGTGTTTGAACCTCACTCAGTGCATACATTTGCCCCATAAATATTTTGGCTCCCACTGTCTACCTTGCACACAAGATCCTGCCCTGCTCTTCTTGTATAATTCATCCCAGGGTGCTTCACTCACTAGTCTGTATTTGTTCATCAAATGTGCACTGGGCTCCTGGTGTGTGCTTGACACTTAGGGTTTCAACACTAATCTCAGGCTCTAGGAAGTCCCCACAGAGACTGCAGAACCAGGGTGGAAAGCTTGCCTTCTGCAGATCTGAGGCACAGACAAAACTGGAGCAGACTCCTGAGGGCTGAGCTACTACAGAGCAGGCCGACAACACTGGTCTGGCTTCCAGCTGTGACTGGTGGGAGCCACACAGCAGCTAGGTGGGTAGCCAGGTGTCAGTAGGTCTCCTCCCTGGAGCCTGGAGGAGTTCCTGCCATTGCACAAGTGGCCAGCATAGGTTAACTCCTTCCTGTCTGAGAAAGAACAAACAGGGGTTAAGAGATTCACCTTGCAGGATGTCTAACTGCCAACACATTGGTGATTCTCAGCCTTTTGTATTCGCAAAGAATCATCCTTAAGGCTTGTGAACCATGCAGTTCCTGAGCCTCACCTAGGACTGTGATGCACAGGTCCAGGTTGAAACTGGGGATTTGCCTTAAAACTAACGTTCAAGTTATTTTGAAGCAGATGGCCCTGAAGACATGATGAGTGAAACATGATTTTAGTCAACAGTTATCTTTTAAGGACGGAGAAACTGCAGCCAAGGAGAGACCCAAGTTGCAGTAACTCAGAGCACCAGGATCTGAGCCCTCTACTTCACAAGGCAGAGCTGCCTCTGCTAGAAGAGATGAGACTTCCACAGTTCCCAGGGACTTGGGCATTTCAGGCACATGCTGTTATTGACAGGCACTAACGGTGGTGATGAACTAAGGAGACCCAAGTTCACTCAGTAACTGCAGGTGAGGCTAAAAGAGAGAATAGGATCCTCATTAATGTAAAACAACCTTCTGCTCTAAGACATCTTACTTGAAGATTTAAGAACAGTCATTGGCCAACCCACTGTTTGCTTACTTATTCATTTAGTTTCCATAAAAATATAGTTCAGAGTCCTTACAAAATACAGAGGAACCAAAGCTATATTAATTGCCCCACATGCAGTGGATGGTGATATAATATGGTGGGTGCATGTTTAACTCTCAAGGGACTGAGGAATGGTTTTCTAAGGTTGCTGTATATTTATTCTCTTGTCCCTCTGTTTTGTCTAAGTCCCATTCACTTACCAGCCTAGTTATCCTGGGATGGTAGTTAGACATATTGCAAGGTTGATCTTCAAGCCTGTTTGTTCTTTCTTAGGTGGGAAATTTCTCTAGTTTAAGCTATGCTAGTAGGTGTGTAGAGGTGTCTTGTTGCAGTTTTTCCTTTCTTAATGACTAATAACACTGAGTATGTTTTCATATGCTAATTTGCCCTCTGTATATTTCCTTTGGTGAATTGTATGTGCAATGTTTTGCTCATTTTTTGTGTGCCTTTAAACTATTGAGTTGTAAGAACACTTCAGATATTCTAGAGAAAAACCCTAGTTGGGTACATGTTCTATAATGTTTTCTTCCACCTTGTGATCTGTCTTTTCATTTCCATAAGCATATCATAAAGAGCAAAATCTCTGAAGTTTTCTTTTTTTTTTTTTTTTGGTCTTTTTTAGGCAGGGTCTCACTATGCAGTTCAGGCCCACCTTGAGCTCACTTCAGGCTGCTCTCAAACTCACAGTGATCTTCCTGCCTCAGCCTCCCACTGAATTTTTATTTCATTCAACTAATTAATGTGTTCTTTTTGAGTGTGTGTTTGTATCATATTTAGAAAAACCTCTGACAAATGTAAAACCACAAGGAATTTCTTTTATGTTTTCTCTGGGAAGTGTGAGAATTTAGGTCTTAAATTTAGGTGTAAGTATGACTTTTAAAAGTAATTTTATCTATGATTTGGAGTAAAAGCCAAGTTGGGGTTTTGTTGTTGTTGTTGTGTTGTCTTTTTTTTTTTAATATGGCTCTCCAACTGTTTCAGCACCATCTCATGAGAAGATTGTCTCCCCTTCATTGAACTGCCCTGACAACTTTGTTGAAAATCAATTCCCCATATACTTGTGGATATATTTCTCAATTCCCTGTTCTATTCCATTGATCTATCTGTGTATCTTTATGCCAATATCACACTGATAGTATAGTGCATCTTAACATCAAGCAAGCCCTTTAATTTTGTTCTTTTTCAAATTATTTTTGCATTTCTGGATTCTTTGTCTTTCTGTATGAAGTACAGAAGCTCCTTGTAAATTTCTGCGAAAAGGCTTGCTGTGGTTTTGACTGGGTTGTATTGAATCTGTGGATCGATGTTTGGGAGCATGGGCATGTTGTATTAGCAACAGTAAGTCTTCTTACCCATAAGCACAGTTTACTTCTTGATTTATTTTTGCCTTCCTTAAGTCCTCTCAGCAGTATTTTATAGTTCCCAAGGTATATGTAGGTCTTGAATATCTTCCACTGAGGTAATTTTTAAGTATTTCATGGTTTTCATCTATAGTGATAGCATTTGTTGATTTTAATTTCCAAAGGTGTGTTACTAGCTTAGAGAAATATGATTTATTTTTTATGTTGAATTTGCTGAACTCAATTATTACTTCCAGTGCCTTCTTTGTGGATTTCTTAGGATTTTTTTATGCAGATGACTTTGCCTTCAGTAAATGCAAATAATGTTAGTTTTACTTTCTTCATTTTAGTCTACATGGATCTTTTCTTAATTACCTTGTATAATATAATGTTTAAATACATGTAATGAGGCTGGATAATTTTGCTTTCCTTCCCATATAAAGGACAAGGCATTCTCTCTCTTACCATTAACAATGATATTACCTGCAGATTTTTAAAGAATAAAGGATGGCTGTATAATTTTGTTGAATGCTTTTTCTGCATTTATGGAGCTCATTTAACTTTCTATTTTAGTCTTTTGATATGATGAATTCTGTTTATTA
Organism: Dinomys branickii; assembly: GCA_004027595.1. Taxonomy (NCBI): domain Eukaryota; kingdom Metazoa; phylum Chordata; class Mammalia; order Rodentia; family Dinomyidae; genus Dinomys; species Dinomys branickii. The sequence continues at coordinate 45,226 of PVLD010008726.1, forward strand.
ATTTCCAGATTTTAAACCAATCTTGCATTCCCTGGCTATATCTCAACAGGATACATTATCTTTTTAAAAATATTGTTGAATTTGATTTAGTAATTCAAAAATACTGTATCTGTGTTTATGAAGAATATTGATCTGAAAATTTCTTGGAATGCATTTGCCTGATTTTGGTATTAGGGTTGTGCTGACTTCAGTAAACTGGGAAATTTCTTCTTATTTTTTGAGAGATATTTGGGCATAATTGCATTATTTTTTCCTTAAATATTTTGTAGAACTGGCATATTCTAGACCAAAAGTTTTCTTTGGAGGGAAGATTTTAACCACAAATTTAAATGTTTAGATTGCCTCAAGGCTATTCAGGCAATTAGTTTCTTCTTATGTAAGCTTTGACAATTGGCATTTTCCAAAGGATTTGTCCATGTTGCCTAGATTGCTGAGTTTATTTGCATAACATTGTTCATAGTTTCTAATTGGTCTCTAATATCTATGGCATCCATAGCAATGCTATGTCTTTCATTCCTGATATTAATAGTGTGTGCTTTCTCTATTTTTTTTTTTTTGCTTTTGGCTAGAGATTTTATCAATTTTTTTTGCAAAGAACTAGCTTTGCTTTCATTGATTCAATTGCACTTTGTTTTCTATTTTCTCAGTTTGTGCTCTGAATTTCCTTTCTTTCCTTTCTTCTTTTTATCTTTTGGGGTTTGACTTGGTCTCCTTTTAAAAAGTTTCTTAAGGTGGGTACTGGAATCAGGAGACCTTTCTCCTTTACTGTAGGGTGAGAATTTAGTGCTATACATTTCTTACAGTGCAACTTCAGCAGCATGCTACAGGTTTTGATACCTTGCATTTTAAAAAACATTCCGTTTAAGTGTGTTTTCATTTCTCTTTTTATTTGTTCTTTGCCTCATTGGTTATTTCAAAATGTGTTTTTAGTTTCCAAATATTTTGGACTTTTCTAGATCAGGATCGGTCATTGATTTCTAATTTAATTCCATTGTGGTTAGAGAATATGTTTTGCATCATTTTTAATCATTTTTCATTTACTATGGCTTGCTTTATGCCCCATAAAATGATCTATATTGGTAAAATATTCCATAGCATTTGATGAATATATATTCTTCTATTATTAGGCAGAACATTCTATAAATGTCATTTAGGTCCATTGGTTCATTGTGATTTTCAAGTCTGTATATCCTTACTGATTTTATATCTGCTGCTCTATCAATTATTGAGCTAGGGGTATTGAAATCTCTGACTATAACTGTCAATTTGTTAGGTTTTATTTAGTTCTACTAGTATTTGGTTCATATACTTTAAAGCTTTCTATAGAGATACACATATTCACAATTGTTGTATCTTCATGATGAATTGGCCACTTTATCACTGTGGAATGACCCCCACCACCACACCACCACTGCTGAGAGACACCCTTTACTCTGAAACTTACTTTGTTAAGATGCCAGCTAGTTCTCAAAACCATGGGGTATAGTTATTGAAAGGGTGGAGATTGACAAAGATATATATATATATATATATATATATATATAATGGATGATAATGATAAAAAATATTTTGCATTAGTTGACTACTTACTGTCTTCTAGGAACAGCAGGTTCTTGGGCTGCTGGCATGGAAAAGTGAATATAAGACCTTCACACACTCTTCTACACTCTGGTTTTTGCTCCATGTTCTTGATATTCCAAACCATCCTCTGGCTTCAGAAAGGGACAAAAGTTTTTTCTTTTTCTGCTGCAATGCCTGACATTTTCCCCTGAAATCCCTGCCTTTTGACAGTACCAGCTGTGTGGGAGAGTTCAGTTTCTTTACACACTCACCAACACTTGCTTTTCCCTCTCTGATTAGCAACTATTTTTATAACCTACAACAAAAAGTATTTTACATGGTTCAGCTTAACATCACCATCCCCATCTCACAGATGTTGAACTGAGATACTGAGGTGAGAAGCAGCGGAAGTAGGACTGAAGTTGATGTGAGTCTGTCATGCACATCGGAGCTGTGCGATCCCGCAGCCCATTTCCCAGATGCTCAGCCCCACCTCCTGTGCAGGCTGGGGAGGCTCACATCCGTCTTATACCCCTTCCAGCCTTCCTCCAGCACTTCTGCAGGCCAGCAGGGGGTGACAGGGATGGCTCCACACTTCCTGCCTGGACTTAGTTGCAAAAAAAGACCATTCTGTGCCTACTGTCCTGGACACAGAACTCATGCAGAAGTAAACAGCAATTGCTCAGGTGTAGCTGCCCGGGGCTTCTTCCCAGATTGGCATTCACACCAGATCTCCTCAGCTTCTACTTAATGCATCCCCTATAAATTGCAAGATAGGCTTGTCGGAGCCTGTTACTACATTATCATTGTAAGAAATCCTCTTTTAGATTTGTTGAATTTGTGCTGTTACCTGGACAAGAAAAAAAATACACGTATCTATACATTTTTTCCTCTAGCTATTTATCAGCTGTCACTGTTCTAAAAACACATTATTTTAGACATGTGTTCTGATACCCAGAACCTCTGTGCTGCCCCGGCAGAGCCTTGGTGGGGGTTGTAGACAGGCTCTGCTTTCACACGCTGACCTGAAATCCTGGGCTGGTGTCTTGGTGTGTTTCCCCTGGCCTTTGGGGAAGTGAGAATAATAATATTGGGAGAGTGCCCAGAAAACCACATTTATTTAATTTAAAGATCTCTCCTCCATCCTGTGATATCCTTTCTGCCTTGCTTTGTAGGTGTTCAAATGTTCTTTCTATAGGAAATGATGGTAGTCAGGGATGGTAGCTATGTTTGTAATATGTCTTATTTGACAAAAATTGAATATGCCTCATCAGCCTCTTTATGTATTATTGTATTGTTATTATTAATATTATTATAGTTACACTGACAAGCAATGTCTAGATACCTGGCAACTGCTGTCCTCATAGTAAGGACACAGAGGTGGGAGGTAGGAAGGTAAAAGCACTGCGGAAAGCTATGGGTCTGGTTTTAGTGCAGCATAGCTAGTTATTCTGTAGCCATTTGGTCTCAGGTAACAATAAGAACAATGGCAGAAATAGACACCTGCAGGATGATTTCTACACCCCCAGGGATTCCACTCTAAGCCCGGATGTTCATTAGCTCACTGGGTCTTCACCACACCCCAGTGAGGTGGGCCCCATGGTGGTTGTCACCTGCAGACCAAGACTCAGGAACAGAGACGGAACTCATTGACTTCAGAGCCACAAAAATCCTTCACTGACCACGCTCTAGGCACTTGAGTTTCTTCTTCAGTAAAATTAGTTAAAACTACTTAGGGCTGTGGTAAATTAATGTGAAAAGAGATCAATGTGTCAGTCAATCCTTGGTCTATGCCCAGTTAGTATAGATTTTTCTTCTCTTTTCTTCTAGGCAAATCCTCTAGGTTTTTCATAGAAGGCAGGTTAGGAGTAGTAGCTCAGGTCTGAGAATCCAACAGACCTGGGTTTAAATCCTGCCTGCTGTGCTTCTTGGCTGTGAAGCCCTAGGCAAGTTGTTCATCCTCTCTGTGCCTCGTTGGCCTCTGCTGTTGCAGATTGAGAGTAGTTGAGGTCATTCTCTATTTTATGTAAAATTCATCCTCTGCTGGGCGAGATCAGAAATGAGAGTCTGGGAAACTGCCTCTCATTCCACTTCTCTGTTTCCCTCCTCCTGGACCGGACCCACCACTGCCTGCAGTGAAGTGTGACTTGGAGTCTCCCACCCTCTGCCTGGCAGAACCGGCTTCTCTCCAGCCCCGCACACCCTGCCAAGCTCAGCCACGAAGCCAGCGCTAACCCCAACAAAGGCAGGCCTGACCAGCCGCAGCGGAGCGTTAACGAAAGCCTGAATCAAACTTCATTTCCTCTAGCCCAGGGAGCCTTGCCCGATGCCGGCCAGGTGCCAAGCCAGAGCGCCTTTGGCAAGACAGCAGCTGCTGTGTGATAGCCCGGCTCCCCATGCCCAGCAGGAGCAGTCACTCAACCCGCTACTCTCTCTCTGGCCATCACAGCCCCCACAGGCACTACCCTCAAGCTCATTGTGGAAACGGGGAACCTGAGGCTGAGGTAAGCACGGTCACCCGTAAAATACCCCGCCTTGGAAGGTAACAACTGGAGTTCAATCCCAGGTCTCTCCCAGTGCCAGCTGTCTTTCCTTCCATGCTGTTTCTTCCTTGCTTGCTCTTAGGTACAAATGACTCATTAACAAAACTTGAAAAGTAATGCCCTCCTTGGAGAGCTGCATGCAAACAAAGACATTTAGCAGCGGCTAATGCAGGGGAGGATTTTAGCGGCACAAGTATTGTCCTGCAGAGTCAAGGATGGCCCTGAATACCATTTTGGAAGCATCTGAGTTGTACCAGGGCCTGGACTTTTTCATGTATTGTCTCATTTAGTCCATAACATAGTCCCCGAATGTCAACATTAATGGTTCTCATTTTATGGATGCAGAAACCAAAGCTCAGTCCCTAAGTCATATAGCCAGGAAATGTAGGCGCTGGGATTTGAACTCAGGACCTACTGTGGCTTCAGAACCAATCTCTTGTTGCTCCCAACCGTCAGTCCATGCGGCACCCACTGTCTGCCCTGTGGCTGGCACAGGTGGCTGTACCTGCTTGTGTGACTCTTTGCTCCCCCTTTCCTGTACACACAAGACACGACGCTTGCCACAAAGGAATGATAGATAACAGGGAAACGGAAACTGTGGCTCGGAGCTGGACAGCAGGGGCGCCTGGTTCTGTTCTCACTGCTGCTTCTCAGCGGCTGCCCTTTTCCTCTTCGGGCCCCAAATCAGGTTCACTCAGGAGGATAATTCATTCCAATTTACATGTCACTTTGATAGAACAGTGGGTAATTGCCATCCAGAGCACTGTAATGAGTTATAAGTCTCAGGGATTGATCTGTCTCTAAGGAGTAGGGGTGTGGGTTCAAGGGTAACCTAAGTGCTATGCACTTGCAAATTCCAAACCAGAGGATACCTAAGATCCTCAAAAGGAGCCCAAGCCTTACCTCAAAGAACATCCACTTGGGACCAAGAGCTTAGAATTATCAGATAAATTATGAGCAACCTTTTTAAAAGTAATTCATTCATTCATTCATTCATTCATTCATTATTTTGAAGACAGGGTCTTGCTCTGTAGTTTACACTAACCTTGAACTCACTATGTAGCCCAGGCTGGCCTCAAACTCACAGTGATCCTCCTACCTCAGCCTCTCATGTGCTGGGTTTACCGGCATGTGCCACCATGATAAGCTATCCTTTTTATTTTTTTCCCCAATTTCCTAAAGATCCTCTAGTGGAAGAGACTCCAACAGAATTTCTTAAGCAACTCAATTGTATCTCAACTTTTGCCACAGCTAATCTATAGGTCATGACTGGCCCTCCAAATTTGGGGCACATTTTTTCTTCTGTTCAATGAATTCAGCTAAGGAGCTTCTCTACCTGCCAGTAGAGAGCCTCATCTTGCTAAACCAAGACTCCTGGGTACTTCTGGGTTAAATTTAGTCTCTTTTTAAAAAATGTAGTCACACATCACTTAATTCGGAGATGCATTCTGAAAAGTGCATCTTTAGGCAACTTCTCTCTTATGTAAACATCACAGAGTGAGCTTATCCACACTCAGCCAGCCAGCATCACCGGAAGAGGGCATCACACAGACTACCAACTTCATGCAGCACAGACTAACTACCTGGACATTTCAGGGTTCATCTTTCTTGTGTCCTTTCCTACCTCTGCCTAGGTGACACTAAGTTGAAGGAAGGCTTCTGTCCTGGTTGGCTGTGCTGATTTCTGGCCAGGTCTCAGGAGACAGCCATGGCCTTGGGAAAGCCCACAGCGCTTCAAAACCTGCTGCAGCCAGGCCTTCCCACATCACCCCTGCACCAGGGCAGAGGCCTCATCGGGAGGCTTTACTGCACCCTAGCAGGCTCAGAGTGGCTTCTGATCCTCTGCCCAGGGGATATCCTAAGGCCTAGGAGCAACATAGGATGTCAAACTCATCAACACAGCTTGGCTGGGAAGCCAGGAACCCTGGCATGTAACCCAATTCACAGGCCTTGCGGCCTCCCCTCATCTTTCTTTCTGCCAGAGGACAAGGGCTTGGAGCCTTTGCATGGGGTGAGGGGCAGACCTGTGCTGCCTGACCCTGTTTCCACCTTCTAGCATCAAAAGCAGACTATGCCTTCATATTTCCTTCTCCCCTCTTTGGTTTCTGTTCTAGCTCTTGATGTTTGAAACTAGCCGCTGGCTTTTTTATTTTTTTAAGGGAGGGGACATTTTTTTCTTCCTGCTCAAACATTTGACATTTAGAGTTGAAATCCATGGCTCTCGGTACTGTGGTTTCTGTTACAGATACACAAAAGCCTACCTAAGGTCTCAAAGCCAATACTTTGATTCTTGATTCTTTTTCTACTTTGCCTCCCTTCTCTGAGGGCCATCTGATAGCATCTGCCTCTGCTGTGATGAAGGTAGGCAAAGGGAGGCAGCCCAAGGACTTGAATATAAACATGGTGTTTAATATCAATATATAATGCCACTGTGAGCACACTAGTAGTAAGTTACAAAATCCACAAACCAAAATGGTCTGACCTCATATGAGAAAACATGATGGAAACCCAAAGCATGCATCTTGGCTGACCTGTTTCCAGGGTCTGTATGTGTCTGTGACCATAGTCCTGCTTCCCTATGGGAAGCCCTTCCCAGTCCTTGTCATGGTTGAGGAAGTTTATGTTTGCAATGCCATGAAAAGTTATTGGAATCCTAGTGGGTTAATTCCAATCTACTGCACCTCCAGTGCAATCAATGGCCAGAATAAAGACACTAAGGCATATTTGTAGTTATGGGAAGCCAAGGGGTTCTAAGTCCAGTTACAGAAATGGCTATCTGGAACAAAGGCCTCGACCCAAGGCCAAACACAGGTCCTATTTATTTATGAAGAAGGGAGTGGCTTGAGGATGAGTGACTATGAGAACTGTGGAAAGTAGGTGATTTGCCATGAACTGGACTTGGTAGGAGGCCTGAAATCACCTCTGCAAATGCAGACAGAAGGGTGTGCAGAAAGAGTAATCTGCATAACACAATTGAGACAGTATCTAATGTTTGGGGGTCAGCTTCAGCTCTGATGTGTAATCTTTCAAGCTGTAGGAAGTCACATCCTCTATCCTGAGGCTCGATCCCAACTATCGCATGGCACTGGCTCACTTTTTGGCTCTCATGGGTCTGGGGAAACACGCCTGCCATCCTCAGAGACTGCCATCAGCACCCCGGCTAAACCAGTATGCATTGTTAAAGCCAATTGAAGGGATAAGGAAAGGGTCCTGGTCAGTTCTGTACATAGAAGTACATGGAAATAGGGTCAGGTTAAGCCAAAATGGAGGCAATTGCTCCTCCTTCAAGGAGAGTCAGCCAGCTGTCCTCTGCACTAACCCAGGTTTATTTCTGTCCACTGCTCATCATGTCTCTATCTCATCCACACTGAGGGAAGACAGCAGAAGCCTTGTGCTAGATTTCTGCTGCTAACTGTGCCAATTCTTCACTCACTCTCTTCAGTATCCATTCATCTAGTCACGTAGTCACTTCCTTCCTTCCCTTGTTTTTTGCACGTTAAGAGCTAATTTTTAGTTTTCATCAACACACATATTTATGGAGTAGTAGTGATATTTCAGTGCATGTAAATCATTTGTAATGAGCAGGCTGTCTATATGGTCATCTGTCAGTAGTAGAAACATTGAAAATCCTCTCTAGAAGCTCTTTGGAAATATTCAATTAATAGTCAACCATAGGCACCACCGGGGTCCTACAGAGTGTTAGAAGCTACTTCTCCTATGTAACTGCACACTGGCACTTGTGTGCCATCCTCTCTGTCCATTCCCCTGCCCCTCAGACCCTTCCTAGGCCACTGGTACCCACTCCTCTACTCTCTGCTCCATGGAGGTCAGCTTTTTAGCTCCCACATGGGTGTGACAACACAGCGTGTTTGCCTTTCTGTGTCTGGCTTGTGTTGCTTGCCCTAATGCCACCCATGATCTCCTGGTGTTCTGAGTCAGAAATCTGTGGATGGCTGGATAAGACAGCCTCTGACTTCATGAAGCTGCCATGCAAGTGTGCAGCTGACACAGAGACACACTTCTCCATGACACACATGCTCACACACTCTCATACCCGTGCATGCTTGCACTTATTTGAGGGTTAGTGAATGTAAGTCATACGAATGAGACTGTGTTGGTGTGCTACTGTTTGTGGGCAAGTGTGAGACTGTGTGTAAATGTAGGAAGGTATATAGTATGTGAACCTGAGTGTACCTATATGTGAGTGTGAAATTGCCTGTGTGAGTACATGAGTGAGCAGAGTATTGTGCATGCATCAACTTGCCTGAGTGATGGATGAGTATGATGGGTATATGAGAGAGTGTGTGTGTGTGTGTGTGTGTGTGTGTGTGTGAGAGAGAGAGAGAGAGAGAGAGAGACAGAGACAGAGAGAGAATGAGCATATATGGACATGGGTACAGGTGAATGAATGTGTGTATGAGTGTGTGTGCAAGTGAATGAATGTGCATGAGTGTCGCAGGAAGCAGTGACTTCCTCGGTCTACCTGGATAGGATGACCCTGCTTTGCCACCTCTCCTGTTGTGACGTTGGCCCTGGGGACCCTGCAGGGGGCAGAGAAGAGGGAGCTGGTCCCAATGCCCTTTTGCTTCCATGGCCAAAAAAGCTGTTCTTTGCCCAGATTCCAACCTTAGCAGAAGCCCACAAGGCCTGAGAACAGGGCCCAGGCCCACATGACTGTATTTCATGTCCAGGTGTGTGTCCTGAGTGTGAGAAAGATGGGAAGATGAGGGTCCCCAACTCCTAGGTGGCACTTTCTAAGGTACAGATGACTGACTTCAAAGATCCCTGGGCTGCAGGTGGAGCAAAAAAATTGTTACAGTTTTTAAAATCTCAACTCTAGTATTTAGCATCAATAATTAATTGTGGATTAGGAAGTTGAAAAAAGGAATAAATGTACATGTCTGCAGCAGGACTGCTCTTCCAGCTGGCAGCTTATACACTCCGGTACCCTTCGTGTAATTATGCCATTAACAGACATTTAACGAGCACCTATTCTTTGCCAGGTCCTGCAGGAGGTACTGGAGAGATAGCAGTGAACATGAAAGAAATCTTCCTTTATTCCTCCATTCCAAGTTACGCATTCATTCATTCATTCATTCCTCAAATTTTTGGCCTTTCTCCTTGGTTCTACTATAGACATCAAGGCTTCTATGAGTCACACAGACAGCCCTTGCAGACAGCAAATTCTCACTAAGCCTGTACTATGTGCCAGAGAGGGACTCAGGGGCTGGAGATATAGCTCAGTGGAATAAGCACTTGCCTAGCAAGCACAGCGTCCTGAGTTCGATCCCCAGTACCGCAAAAAAAAAAAAAAAAACAGAGAGGGACTCATTCATTCACTCATTCACTCCACATTCTTGGGAGCCCACACTATGTCAGGCCAGTCCCAGGTACTACTCAAACCTGGTCCTGCCATTGGACGTCTTATAGTTACGCCTGTGTCAGTAACTCTAGGGAATTAGAAGGTCCAAAGGAAAGATGCCATTGCAGGTGATGGGACAAACAGGTCCCAGGCAAGGATGGACTGCATTCTCCAGCTGCCCAGAACCCATCCTTAATGGTATCCTTACATGCAACCTCTGCTGTCGCCCTTATGAATGCATGGCACATACTGGAACCTCTGCCCACAGAGGGCAGCACCACTTCCTGTCAGCCATCTGTCACTGCCTCTCAGTGAGCATTTCTGCCTCCAGCCTAATGCACTACTTCTGCTTCAAAAGCACTGTCACAACGCATATCCACCTCATCTCTCTCCTCCCAGCATCATGCAGTAGATGGCTGGCCAAAGGGACCGCATATCTAATAGTAAGGCCTGCAGTTGCAGTCACGGCTGCCCCTGCCCCTCCATGCAGAGCACACAGCAATCCTCACTCTGGCTTCTCTGCCTGGCCTCAGTGCTGCTGCAGGAGGCCTGGCTCTGGGCGAATTCTCAGGGATTCCGTGGCTTAGTTTTACCTGACCAAGCTGATTTTCTTCCTCTCTCTTATTCTGTCAAGGTTTTGTTCTTGGCAGATTGTTGGAGGTGCTCTGGCTTGCAGTGAACCGAAATGTTATTCATTGTAGAGAAAAAAAAAAAAGCCAGCAAAGTAAAGACTGCAGATTCCCATAAAATAAGATTTTAGTCACTGGGGAAAAGCAGAAGTAAAAACTAAACTCTTATGGCAACCTTCTTGCTATTTGCTTAAGGGAGTCCACGTGGGTCTTTGTCATGAGAAGGCTTTGCAGTAACAGAAACCAAAGAGGGCATTGACCCTGGAGAATGCTCAGCTGGAGGGGTCTCCAAGCAACACTCAATTCATTAATTTATACATTCATTCATTCAATAAGCATTTATTGAGGACCTTTATGTGCCAGGTACCACACTAGGTGCTTGCAATACATTGATGAGCCAAACAGACAAGCTCCTGCCCTAATAAATCCTACAGCTGTGGGGTTGAGAGAAACAACACAAAATTACCTGGAAACCCATGCAATGGAAGAAAATATTGAAAACTGTACATCTGATAAAGAATTCCTACAACTCAACAACAAAACCCCCCAGATAAACAATTCAAATTAAAAATAGGCCAAGGGCTTCAATAGACTGCTCTCCAAAGAAGACATACAAATGGCCAACACACACATGAGAAGATGCTCAATATCACTGATCATTAGAGAAATGCTGATCACAACCCAGTGGGATTCTACCCCCATGAGGGTGGCGACCAGAAAAAAGTAACCGGTGTTGGCAAGAATGAGGGGAACTCAGAACCCTTGTGCACTGTCAAAAAATAGAAATAAACCAGGCACTAAGGGACGAATACTGTATGACTATGGTTACAGGAGTTGCCTGCGAGATCACATGCACTGAAAGAGAAGGTAGAATGTGCTAGCCAGGCCTGGGAGATGTGGGGGAAGGGAAGTCATTATTGATGGGCTCTGAGTCATTAACTTTGTAGGAGGGGAAGCATTTTGAAGATGGACACTGGTGATATTTGCACACCAGTGTGAATGTTCTTAAAACTACTGAATGCCTAAAATGACTAACTTAGTAACTGTTCTATTGTATATATTTTACCATACTTAGAAAGAATTACCCAAATGCATGCTGTTAACCTTTAACACAGGATGTAGGAAAAGCACAAAGTTTTTAAAGTGACCTACAATCCCCATCCTTTATTCTTTCTCTTTCTCTTTCTCTTTCTTTCTTTATTTCTTTCCTTGCTTCTTTCTTTCTTTCTTTCTTTCTTTCTTTCTTTCTTTCTTTCTTAGTTTTTAATGTTGAGACAGGGCCTCAGTAAGTCACTAAGTTGCCCAGGCTTGTTTCAAATTTGTGATCCTCTTGCTTTTGCCTCTCAAAGTGCTAGGATTCCAAATCCTTTTTATGAATGTTTAGGGAAGGCTTCCCAGAGAAGCTGACACTTCAATTTGGAGAGGGAGGAGAAGGCAAGAAATCAAGGAGGGAGAGAAGAGAATTCCAGGCAGTGGAAACAGCATGAGAAAGGCACAAGGGGAAGCAGGGTGTCTGTGGAGAGGCTGAAACACCCAGATATTACAGCGGGAGGTGCGGCCTACAGCAGAGAAGAGCAGAGCGTTTATCTATAGTGAAATGGTGAATGATTAGAAGCTTACACCCAGAGCTCACTCTGGCATCATTGAGAAGGATCACTGTCCTGCGGAACAGATGGTAGTGGGGAGAGGGAGGGGAGGGGAGCAGTTTGGAGGTGAATGCCCTAGGCCAGGGAAGAGAGTTGCTGGGCTGGTATGCAGAGGTGGCCATGGGGGTGGAAAGACAGGCAGACAGTCCAGCAGCCAGCTACCAGTGCTAGGAAGAAGCCAGCTCTTCTGGGGGGACACTCACACCAGGATAAGATCTGAGGGGAGGGGCCAGGGATGCAGCTCAGTGGCACAGAGCCTGCCAAACAAGCTGGAGGCTCTGAGTTCAATTCCCAGTACCAAAAAAAACAGGTCTGAGGGGAGCTGGCCTATAAACCAAAACTGAGTCACAAGGTCAGAATTGGAAGCTAGGAAGGAGATAGGTGAAGGGTGAGGAATAAGACGCCAGCACTGGAGTTCAGCTTGCATGGACTTCATGGCACCAAGGCAGACCTGAGACCCAGAAGGGCTGCAGTGGCTCCATACATTTGCTGTAATCACAGCGCTCAGTGTGCAAGCTGGCAGAACCTTGTAGAGGCGCCGAGGAACAGGAAGCCATTGTTACAAAATTCTAAAGCCCAGCTCTCGGAGGTGGGTGCTTAAGTTTCACGTTCTTGTCTCACAATGCTGAGCTCTCTGTGGCTAATGCTCAGCTTTGGTTTCCCTTGCTGCTATAGTAACCTGCCCAGGTGGGAGGGAGACCCCGCAAGCCTGGAACCTACCGCATTGTCAGGATCTGAAAGGAAGACAGATCGAATGACCTTGGGGAAGAAACCTCTATTTAATTCTATTAAGAACTTACAGTGCTATTCTGGGATACATGAGGCTTCTTGTGTAACAGAATCAAATCAAGAGAAAATACATTGTTGGGCTCATTCATTGCCAGGGGCCACATGTATCAATCTATGCAAACCAAAGCTTACAGAGAGCAATGGGGGCAGTGAGATACAAAACTTCTTTAAGTTCTTTATGACTCTTATTGCAATAGCTACTTCTGAGATTCCTTCTCCATGAAATAATCCTAAACAGGAAATGGGAACTTTATGGGTAGAAGCATGTTTGCAGGAGTGGTACCTGTGACAGATGAAAAATTGGAAACATCCTAGCTGTCCAATATTAGGGCCAATAAATTCTACAGCATTCCACTCCATGGAATATTATGCAGCCATTAAAAGTCATGGCTATAAAATGCATACACCAACGCAGACAATGTTTGTAACAGCTGAGTGGGTGTGTACTTAATCTCAACTACAGAAAGATAAATTCACTATTACAGATTGCGCTGCTATAAACATGGGTGTACTACTGACTTCTATTGCTTTATTGTAAGGATCAGTTAATGATTAGTTGTTTGATCAATCTTGCATCTCTATATTTCTTTTCCTGAGTATACACTTTGAAGTTATCACTATGTAATACAACAACCATTGTTAATTCCCTGTCACCTCATCTGTAATTCAGTTTTGATTGTACTACTCTTGTGCTACTTTGTAAGTGGCTTTCTATTTGCTAATATGTTTTTGTTCTTTTACTTTTAAAATAAATAAATAAATAAAATTTTTAAAAAAAGAAAGATAAATTCACAAGAAAATGCAGTGCTCAGAACAGGAAGAAAGTACATCAAATCATTAACCACCCTTGCTTTGCTGTGACGGGACAGTTAATACTTGTCCTCAGTCTACTTTAATTTACTGAAACAATGTGTCTAGAAGGTAGATCAGATGGCCCTGCCCAAGTGGTAATGCTTATCCATAAACCTAGTACCCGGGAGGCTAAGGATGGAGGCCTTGACTTTTCTTCTTCCTGCTAAAGATTTCTCACCTTTACAATGAGCAAAAGCAATATGTACTCAGGAGAAGCCATACTTGGAAACTTGAAGTTTAACCTTTTCCAAGGCAGGAGATGTTCCCTTTGATGCCCTCATGCCATGCTAGGAAATGACAGTGAACGTAGAGGCAGGTAACACCTCGAGCGCTGGGGGGAGAACAGTGCTCTACAGCGCCTGTGTTGCTAAGCTCGGAGCCCCCAGAGGCCACTTGTAATTGGTGCTTTTTTTATTGTCTTTTTGAGACAGGATTTCACTATGCAGTTCAGGCTGGCCTTGACTTCACTTTGTAGCCCAGCTTGGTCTTAAACTTGCAGTCCTTCTGCTTCAGCCTCCCAGGTGCTGGAATTACAGGCATGTGACATCATGCCTGGCCTGGTGCAATTTCAACTTACTCTATTTTCAATTTATTTTAGGTATATCTGGACATAATGCCATCATGTATTGAGGAGCACTTCTATTTAATAATAGAAAACGTTATTTTTATTAAATAAAAGCATTTTCGGTAAGCTTATGGCCAAAGAAATGGCCTGAGCCCTAAAACAAGCCAGGTCTTTGAATTTCACTCTAGGCTTCCAAGGGAGGGAGGCGGGGGAAGCAGTATAGGGCACTGCGTGCTTGGATTGGGTTAGTTCTTGAGTCCTGGCCAGGCTGACTATGTGACCATGTGTAACTGACACAGCCTCTCTGTGCAAGGCTTCTCCTCCTCTGCAACGTGGAAATAGCAATATCCCTACCCGTGGCTTGTTAGGATTTTTCAAAATGATGTAGGTAACCATTTAATAATGTGCCTGGAGTGTAGACTGTCCTCCATAAACATTAGCTATTATTATTACCAAGGGATTATCTTAAAGTAACTGTTGACGGCCAAAGAAGCCAGATCTCACTGATCAGAAAGAAGCAGGCATTTCAGCAGAGTGATGTTGTCATTGAGTCCCGACGGAGCTCTGTGCAGGGACTTAATGGCGCGTGCCTAAGGCAGCTGTGCAGGCTAAGGGGACTCTTGTTCTCTCAGGAGCTGTGCAAAGCACTTGCCAAAGGGTTTGCATCTACCAGACTCCTGCAGGGTGGGGGTGCAGCTCAGGGGCAGAGCATGTGCTTACCAGGTGTGAATCCCTGGGTTCCATCTCCGTACTGAAAAAGAAATGAAAAGAAGAGAAAAATGGCTTATGCCATCATTGTCCTGCCATCGTTCTCCTGGCTGAACAGCAGTAGCTACTGAAGGGACAGTGCCATAAACACGTCAAAGTCTGAGATAAAGCGGGCATGATGTTACAATGTTACACACCTGCAATCCCAGCACTCCAGGAGGCTGAGACAAGAGGATGGCGAGTTTGAGCCCAGCCCAGGCAACTTAGTGATTTAGCAGGATGCTGTCTCAAATTAAATGAATAAATGAATGAATGAGGATGTACTTCTTGCTTGTTCAAAGTCACCTATTCAATACAACAGCTTTTTTCAGATGAAAGAAAGCTCTGTCTGGGTCATCATGGTGTCCTTCAAAGCCACCGCATAGGAGATTATGAGGCACATGCAACTCCGCAGCCAGACTCCTCGTGGTGCTGTGGGTGGCTGAACTTCTGCTGCACCCCTTCAGAGAGTCTTAGCTGCTGAGAGCTGCTTTGTCCAGGGACATTTCCATCCCGGGGGTAATGATCACAAAGCATGGTCATTCTGGCCAATCCACACAGTGCTGAGGGGACAGCCTAGCTCCAGGGCCTCTTGAGGGGTGGCCAAGGCTGACTCAGTCTGCATGGTGGCTCCCTCCTCTCCATGAGGTCTGACATCTGTCCTGTGCGCCATGCTGGTGCTCCCCCACAGTACTGTCTTCCCACTCCTTCCCTCTGCCCCAAGTTCTGCCCCCGGAGGACGTGATCAACTCATAGTAAATATTCCTGAAAGAATAAACATAAGCAGGACCCTCTCTAGATGGGTGGTAGCTCCCTCTGTCTCCTCTTTGCCTCGTCTGTAAACTGTGCCTCTCCAGAGGAAATGCTGCATCTTTCTCCTGTTACTTCAGTGCCGTGTACTATCTCAGGCATACAGCAGGTACTGTATGAGCGCCGGAGGAAGCGTGGATGCATGTTACCTTCTGCCCACCATGCACTGTTCTCCACTGAGATCCCTGTCTGCCTTGGAACCAGCCAGTTATGGACCGAAAACTCTACAAACTGTGAGCTAAATAAACCTTTCCTCCCTTAACTTTGAGCATTGAGCATTTTGTCTCAGCAACAAGAAAAGGAACTAAGGCAGGTCATTTACTAGTCAAGCGATGTCAGGTAAAGTCTGGTCTTTATTTTTTATTTATTTATTTTTTTTTTTGCGGTACTGGGGATCAAACTCAGGACCCTGCACTTGCTAGGCAGGCGCTTATTCCACTGAGCTATATCCCCAGCCCCATGCGATGTCAGGTAAATGACATTGCTACTCACAAACTCCATTTCCTACCCTGGAAAATGGGGTCACTCTAGGCCTCCCCGCAAGCAGAGAAGAGTGATACCCTCTCAGGGCTATCAGAAGAAATGTGGATAATTTTCTTCCGGGAACTATATCCACAGAGTGGGTTCTCTACCCACAGGAGCTGGGCCGCAAGCTTAACCCAGTTGAGTCAAGCTAATTCTTGAATCTCACAGATAGGGTCTGAATTCCAATCTTGCCCTTGACAGTTGTATGACCTTGAGCAAGACACTCACCCTGCACAACCTCAGTCTTCTTACATGTAAAATGAGGCCAAGAAAGTCTACTTGTAGAAATCACTGAGAGAAGGAAGGTAACCTATTTAGCACATGGCCTGACCCTGACTCCGAGCTTGCTACTGTAATCACCCTGATTATGGGTACACTTCTATCACCAGGCAATTATTTTGGGGCCTCCATGGAGTCCACAAAGTGACTGTACCAGGTCCTCATCACTGGCAGGCCCAGATATTTCTTACCTATCTGCATTATTTTTTTCATAATATTATACTTCATTTTCTTTTCGAAATTACATAAGTAACACATGTTCATTGTAGTAAATTTGGAAACCACAGAAAAGCACAAAGAAGCACAAAACCTCACCCCGGGATAAACACTGGTAACATTTGGGCTTATTTTCTTGCTGTCTGTATTCTGTACTGTATCTGCATATGCCAGTGTAGGTAAACATGGGTGCTTTCTTCCTCAAAGGGGTCATCTGGTATCGTATGGCACAAATGAGACTATAACCCAACTTTTGCACTTGATATATTCTGGGCATATTCCTGTGTAATAAAACATCCTTCCACAACATGGTTTGAATCATTTCATGGCAGTCTGTTTTGTGGATGTGTGCTAGTTTCTGAGCATAGCCTACTTATTTAACCGTTTTCCCTAGGAAGTTTTCCCCTTTCCTTAAATTTCATTATCACAAACAAAGCAGCAGTGGATGCCTTTGTGCCTAAATCTTTGTAGGTCTTTTAGATCCTTTCTGTAGGCTAAGTTCTTCTGGGGGAATTGCTGCAAGAAAGGATACATGTGTTTTTGAACTAGGCTTCATGCATCCAGAGTTTCTGTGGTATGATGTGATCTATTTACACAGCAAAGCACAATGCGACCTCCAACCCTACCCCCACCCCCACCCCTGCAGAAGGTTTATAATTCGTATGGTTTCCAGTAAGTGTGTGAGTATGAGTGTGCTTTTTCCTCACACCATACCAACATGAGCTACCAGTATTTTGTTTTAAAGTTTTGTGTACGGGGTGTTTCTTTGGTTTTTTTTTGTGGTCCTGGGAATCAAACCCAGGTGCTGTGTGTGCTGGGCAGGTGCTCTGGCACTGAGCCCTTTACTTCCAGCCTGAGGGGGTGTTTTTAAAACACGGAAATCAAAGTGAACTCAAGTTTCCACATCCATACTAGAGAATGCCACAAGCTTGCTGGGTGACCTTGGGCAAGTCACTTCCCCTCTTTGGACTGTATCTTTACCCATCATATAAAAGGGACACTTTAATTGTATTATTTTGTTGCCAAGTGACAGAAGTCAACCTGAATTGGCTTAAGGCAAGAATTAATAACTGGTTCGTATAAAGTTTGGAGAATAGAAATTCAGTCACAGTTACATTCAGGATTGGCCTAATAGCAGCAGTAATTCATTTGGTCTGTCTTCCAGGGGTTCTGTTTTGATTTACTCTTCGGCAGGCTCTTTTCAGCTAATCAGTTCTGGTCCTTCAAAGCTGACAATCTCTCAACGTATCCTCATATCTCTTGGTCTAGAGTCCAAGGTTCATTCTGAGTGGACCAGCTCAAGTCATGTGCCCATTGTAAACCAATCACCATGGAGAAGAGGGCTGGACTATGCTGATTGATGAGACCCAGACTTCGGGCTTTCCCTGCCCTTATGAAGTGATGACTCTGTTGTGAAAATCAGGGTGGTATGGCCAGAAGCAGGTGGAATTGGTGGGACACAGGCAGGCAAATTAACAGGGACAGTCTTTGAGGACTCATCCTCCAATGCTGGCTTCCAGGAGCCTCAGAGAGTGGTTCCACAGATTCCCTACAGAGGCTTTGCATGCCTGGTGTTTCCATGGCCAGGGCCTCCTACCATTAAACTCATGGAAGCTTCCTTTGGGTTGTTTTGCTTCTGGGGTACAGGAAAGGAGGAAGGGTAATTACCATATAGATTTATAGACCTCTGTGCAACAACACAGCCCTTTCCCTGCCAAAGCACAAAGCCAGTCTCATAAATATTAACCAGAAGGAAGTAGCAATCAACTCAAGTGGGAGAGGAAATGACAAATTGCTTTTACCTCTCTAGGACAGAAAAGTAGCACCATTTGCTGCATGACCAGAGGTTGCTGGTCACTCCCAGGTTTCAAGTTTCAATAAGAACAATGATGATAATAAACAATATGTAATAGTATTAACTACCATTTACACAGTATCTACCATACATACCACATGAATGTGTCTCTTCCTGCTCGCTAATTTTATCTCCCATTTTACAGATGAGGACACCAAGGCCCTAGAAGATGACGCCATGGGCCCAGGAAGCCATTGCCGATACAAAATAGAGTCAGGATATAAACTGGCGCCAATGTCTGACCTGCTCCTGAGATATATCCAGGCTGCCTGAGATACATCCAGGAGGGAGAAAGCTGATTTAATCTTGTCACTTGAGTTTTTGGGACACTATAAATCACATTTCTATTTTATGTCTCTGGGACATCAGAGAAAGTATCAAGGGGTCCCTGGCTGCTTTTGTAAAAGGTAGCCGCCTCTCAGAGCTTGAAGTCAGAGGGCTCTGGAAAGTTCTGCTGCAGCTGCAGCCTTGGGTTTTTACACCTTGTCCCCATTTTATGTCCATAATACGCTTACCATTTGACTAATCTCAGACCCACTTCATAGATAAGGACACTGAGGTCAGAGGAATGATTTGAGGCTGGATCTCAACTTTAATTCATCTATTCAATGACTATTTAACTAAATAAGTAAGTAAATACCCAAATCGTGGTTCTCAACTCTTTAATTAACTTGCTATGGTCACAGACTCTTTTATCCTTTCTACACAGTAGAGACCAGGGCCCCTGCCCACCAGTCACTCCTGTCCACCTGAGCCCTGAGACCCCAGCCAAGGCACACACTTAGGCCAGTTCCATTTGCTCCCAAACCTGTTTATGCTGGTTGTGTTTGTTATCACACTTACACAATGGGATTAAGTAAGCCAATTAAAATACATTTAGTGTGGAATGAAAGGGAAATGTTCCTGTGAGGAGGAACCTGGAAGATTCAATAGCAGGGAGTTCTCAGGGGCAGAAGTAACATCACTATCACACTAGCTGTGGGGGCGACCACTGGATGACCACGAGGTGACTGAGAGAGGATCAGGTAGAATTCCCAGAGCAAAGACTTGCTCCCCTAAGAAATAAAATCCCTAAGATGAGTGAACCAGTCAGTGAATAGGACTTTAAGTAAAAAGCAAAAGTGCTAAGGAGTTTCTCATTTTCATTCTCAGTTTTACCCGCTTTTCTTCCGGTGAGCCGACCCATGACTGGGCCTGCATCTCCGGTAAAAGGGCAGCTTTGTGTGACCAGGACAGTCAGCCACCAAGAGCAGGGGCTAGGTGGGGCTGGGGACTCCTGCACGTAGACAGTGACCTCATACTGGTCCCAAGTGGCATGCATGTTCCTTCTTTGAGAAGGACAATGGCACCAGCACTTGTCAAGATGCCTAAGCCAGGCCAGGCATCTTGGATGAAGGAACACTTCCCGTCCCCCTGCGTCCACAGCCAAAGTCCTGTGTAGCCACGTCTTTGACATCTCCCACCCACAATCTGTCTTCTCTTTGCTCCCCATGCCTCCTGTCATTTCCCTCTTCCCTTCTGGCCCTTTCTTCTCCCTTGATCTATCCCTTCACCCTTTCTTCTCTCTATCTTTCTTTCTGCCTGCAAGAGTTAATTGAGTGTCTACTATGTGCCAGCTCCATGGCGGAGCACGGTTCCTGCTCTCAAAGAACAGGAACAATCCGGTTAAAAAAAAAAGATGATAAAAGCAATCAGTCATTTAGAAGATCCATTAATAGTCTCATGTGTCTCTAAGTGCCATGAAAGCCACCAGAGATTGTGAGAGAGAACTGTGGCAAGGGCTGCCTCTCGGGAAATCAAGGAAGACTTCCTTGAGGAGGTTGTGCTAAAGCTGAAACCCATAGAGAATGGGGGCTTGGAATCAGGGGAGGAAAGGGACGAAGGCAGCCCAGGCTGATAGGAGACTGGAGAACGGAGGGATGCGGTGATCTGGCAGTGACGAGGGCCTGCTAGAAAGACAACAGGACGCTGTGGGCGGAGCGTTCTAGCAGGAAGCCAGTATGTGCACATGTGTGCTCTCTCTTTTTTAAGTTAAACTCTATATTTTGAGACAATAATGGTTTCATACGAGTTGCAAGAGGTAATGCAGAGACCCCACGTATTCCTTCTTCAGTTCCCACAGAGGTGCCAGCATGCAGAACTGTTGGGCAGCAGGGCAGTGTCACAGCATGGGCACTGGCCCAATGAAGTCAGGATGGAGAATGTTTCTGTGGCCGCCAGGCTCGCTCCTACCGCCCCTCAGAGAGGCTCCCCACCCCAGCTCTTGCCTAAGCCCTGACAGTCACTCAGCATATCTCCACTTGAATAGCTTTGTCATCTCAAGAATGCTGTATAAATGGAACCCTATGGCTTGTCATCTTTGGCAATTGGCTTTCTTTCCCTGAGCAGAAGTCCCTGTAGATCCATGGAAACAATTGTAGGTATCAAAATTTCATCCCTTTTGATTGCTGAATTGTATTCCACCATATGGCTGCAGCACAGGCACCCAAGTTGCATCCA
This sequence comes from Dinomys branickii, assembly GCA_004027595.1. Classification (NCBI taxonomy): domain Eukaryota; kingdom Metazoa; phylum Chordata; class Mammalia; order Rodentia; family Dinomyidae; genus Dinomys; species Dinomys branickii. The sequence goes on from PVLD010008726.1 coordinate 66,103, forward strand.
GTTGCATCCAGTTTCCAGTTATTACAAATAAATCTGCCATAAACACTCGCAGCCAGGTTGTTGGGTGAGGATAAAATGTTTATTTCTCTGGGATAAATGCCCGCATGGTCGACTGCTACATCTTACTATCTGCATATTTGGTTTTATAAGCACCCGCCAAACTTGCCCTGCGTGGCTGTCCATCTTACATCCCCTCTGGGACAGTAAGTCATCTAATCTCTCTCATCCACAGGCTCTGCTCTGTCTCAGCTGCTCGGACAGGCAGGGTGGGGTGACATACTGCGGTTTCTGTTTGCTTTTCCCTGGTGCAACGTTAAGGTGCGAAGTTCTGCATGCGTTTATCTGCCATCCACACGCCCCCTTTGGTACAGTGAGGTCTTTCGCCGGTGTATCGCTCTGTGCTTATTGATGATCCCCTCTTCCTTAACAGACTGTGAACCCCCCAACCCCAAGAGCAGGCTCTGGTTTTTCCTTGAATGGACAGATTCAGGGCCAGGGCATCGTCAAAACTTGGAGCCAGCTTGCCCTGGCCATGGTCTCCTTTTCAAGGCTCAGTCCCTGCCACCAAAGGTACAAATCTCACCCCTGCACATGGCCATGTAACAGATGGTGTCAGGAAACTTCATCGAGAAAGGATTTAATGCCCAGAGACTTGCACTTGCTGTATAATTAGGTCTAGCAAAGCTTATGAATGTAGTCCCAGATTATAATCACTTTTTAATTATATTTACCTTTGTCGGCAGAGAGGTGAGGTACGTTATTGGCTCTGGGAGGCAACAATTCAAATCTTCATCCAAGGAGGCAGGGGCCCTGAGGAGGGAGCACAGGCAGGAAATGCTGCTCAGGAAGAACCAGAGAAATGAAAGCAGATCTGTGGAGGTAGCACTTTGGCCTCCTGACTGAGCTTGGGATTCTGAGGTCAGCACACTGGGGGTCTTACCCTTTCTATTCTCAGTATGTCTGGGCAGTTGGAGACTAATAGTAGGGCCTGGTCCTTCAGGGCTATGTGCTGGGTACTATGTGACGCTCTTTCTGGAAAGATCTTTAATCTGCAAAAGAAACATAACTACTGTTACTATCCCTCCCGTTTTTATAGAGGATACAGAGGCACCGAGAGAACAAGTGACTGCCCCAATGTCACCCAGCCAGGAAGAGGAAATTTCGAATTCAAATTCCACTCTGCCAGACTCAAAGCCCTTGTAGGGAAAAGCAGTTTGTGAAAGGCTTCGACCCTACCATAAGGAACTCATAGTCTTCCCAATCCTAGCCTCTCTGTTCACCCGCTGGCTCAGGAAGTCTCATCCTGAACAGATTCTTTAGCTCTAATTCTCTCCCAAGAGTAGGGAACAAAGTTTCTGTAATCTTTCCTGGCAGTTACATCCAGAATCTATTACCAGAAAGTTCTCAGTCCACAGGATCATGAGCTGCAAAGATGCTGACCATGACCCTGACCCTGACAGGCAGCAATTTATTGGACACTGACTGTATGCTGGGCATTGTGCTACATTCTTTATATGTGCTACCTGGTGGTTTTCAGAATGTGGTCCCCGGGCCAATGGCATCATTGCCTGAAACCTATTAGAAGTGTAAATCCCTGGGCCCCACCTACACCAGATCCCCTGACTCAGAGAGGAGGCTGACACCTGCTCGTGTGGGGAACATTCCACCAGCTTGTTTGAGCCTCCCAGCTCTCCGTGAACTAGGTGTGGTCTCCCCATTTTATACACAGAAAGCCGAGGCCGGGAGAGGTGAGGCCTTGTGCCCAAAGTCACACAGTTGATGTGGGGAGCAGTGTAGTGTCTCTCTTCCCCTGTGGTTCAAAGCTCCACCTGTATTCTGCACACCCCGTGCTGGGACCCAAGAGCACGGCCACATTCTGATCCCCAGTTCACCCTTAGAGCGCCTCATTCAGTCTCTTGACCTCAGTGTAATTGTCACCTGGGACAGGATAGCTCTTTGTTGTGATGAAGTTGTCCTCTGTGTTTTCTTTTCTCTCTCTCTCTTTCTTTCTTTTTTTTGGTAGTGGAGAAGGAACCCAGGAACTCAACATGTGCTAGGCAAGTGGTCCACCACTGAGGCACATCACCAGCCCTTTTTATTTCTTCTTCTTTAAGATAGGATCTTACTAAGCTGCTAACTTGTCCTAGCTGGCTTTGAGCTTGTGATCCTCCTGCCTCAGCCTCCTGAGTCTCTATGACTACAGGTTTATAGTCATACAGTTACTCACACCTGGCCTGAAGGAAGTTTAAGTTTCCTTGGCTTCTATTTACTAGATGTCAATAGCTCCTTCTCCATTGCAGTTGTGATAGCCATACATGTCTCCAAGAATTGCCAAATGTCCCTTTGAAAGCAAAGCTGTCCACAGTGGAAAACCATTGATCTCAGTACCTATATAACCTGCTTCTTTCTAGGGTGGAAGAAAGGAGACATTTTCATTCCTCACCCCATGCTTCTCTCCTACCACACTGAATTTATTACATGTAAATTGAAGCAGCATGAATATAAGGGGGAATTTTTGAAGTTAAGATATACTTGCATTCAAATCTATCTTGCCACTGCTGTGTGGCATTTTATAACTCTGTACCTCTCTGAACCTCACTTTCCTCTCTGTAATGTGAAGAGGGGTGATGAGACTTATGCCATCAGGTGACGCAGTATTAACTATTTTGATGTAAAGAGACAATATTCAGGCTTTGGGACCAGACAGAGCTGGGCTTGATTTCATACCTCATTACTAATTGGTGTGAGCTTGGGAGAGTTACTCACTTTCTTCAATCTTCAGTTTCCTCATCTGTTAGAGAGAGATTTGTATCCTTTTTCTTAATGAGATCAGCACATACCCAGCACATAGCGAAGGCTCAATCAGTGGGACTGTGTGCAGTGCCTGGCACACAGTAGGTACTGAATCATGCCTCCATCCCATTCCAGCCTTTGACCCTGCACCTGACTTCCCATTTCCCTGACCGGTCTCAGTAGGGGCCAGATTTGCTGTTCCCTTCATTGTGCCAGAGCTAGTAAGCTGCCCCACTCAGACCACTGTGCTCTCTCTGCTCCCACTGTGTCCCAAAGGCCACAGCTGCTGTCTCACTGGAGGCTGGCAATGTGGGCCCTCAGAACCACAAGCCATGACCCTGACCAGTGCCCCTTTTCTCCAAACATAAGGGGGGATATACACTACTTCTTTCCTCTCGAGCTGTGTGGATCATACAAATCCACCACCAAGACCACACAACCTGGCTCTAAATACCACCTTGGTGTGGTGCCTTAGTGGGTGATGACGCACAAGTGATGTCCACCTCTCTCTCCACCTCACTTTGGCCTTGGTTTCCCCAGCTGAAAAACAGAGCAGATGGATGTGTCTCTTTGGTCTCTCTTCCTGGAAGACTCATTCATTCCTCTCCATTTGTGGAATTTCTTCCTGTCTTTCACACATATCCTGGGCTCCTTTTTATTCAGAAAGCCTCCTCCTCCCCCTGGCACGTTGGTTGTACTCCTTGCAGCATGTCACTTATGCCTCAGGATCCACTGTCATATTAAAGCACCACACAATTGATTCTGGACATGCTTGCTTCTATAATACATCAGTGGTTTCTTAAGGGCATTGTCTGGTGATCTCAGCCCAGCCACCCACCTGTCCATCTCTCAGATCATTCATCTCTATCTGTTCACCCGCCCACGACCCATCCATCATCCATTCATCCCTCCTCCTACCTCCACTCGTCTATCCTTTCGGCTACCCATCTCTACGTTTGGTTGTCTATCCATCCTTCCATCGAGCCATCCATTCACCCATCCACATCTTCATTCACCTGTATAGCCATCCATTCAGCAGCTTATTCATATGTTTATTTATTAATTCACCAATTTGTTCATTCACTTCCTGAGTCAGAAAGCTTTATTGGCCTTTTCTCTAAATAATGATTAATTTTCTTTCAAAGCTTTGGAATGCATACATTTTAACACTAGCCTAGATGTTGCTGCAAATGCATTGTATTTTTACGTTAAAGATTAACATTTGAGTCAGTGGATTTTGAGTAGATTATCTTCCATCATGTGGGTGGGCCTCATCTAATTAGTGGATGGCCTTAATGGGTTTAAAAAAGACTGAGAATTCCCAAGAGAGAATTCTGCCTCCAAATTGCCTTCAGCCTCCAGCAACAGCATTAATTCTCTTCTCTGGGTTTCCAGCCTGGGGCTTGTTCTGCAGATTTTGAACTTGCCGGCCCCTTCCCTTCTCCATAAGTCAATTCCTTAAAATCAATGAATCGCCATCACTCCCTCCTATCCCCCCTGCACACACACCCTTAGTAATCTTATCTGTGGTTTCACTTTCCTTGGTTTCAGCTAACTGGGGTCAATTCTGGTTAGATACAATCAGATGGAAGGTTCCAGAAATAAACATTTCATAACTTGTCCTGCAAACCATTCTTGGCAGCATGAGGAGACTACATTCTGTCCTGGCCGGGAGGAGGCTCATCCTTTGGTCCCACACATCCCTACCACAGACCATCATACCTATTAGTCATTCAGAAGCACTCGGGTTTATCAAACTAACGGCTGCTGTATTGTGAGCACGCATGAAAGAGAGGGAGAGAGAGAGACAGACAGAGAGAGAGAGAGATCATATTCACTTAATGTTTATTACCATGTATTGTTATACTTGTTCTAATTTATCATCAGTTATTTTCATTAATCTCTTTCTGTGCCCAATTTAGAAATCAAATTTAATCTTAAGTGTGCGTGTTTAGGAACAAACATAGCATACATAAACGATTTAGTGCAGTGTGTGGCATCAGGCATTCCCTGGGTGTCTTGGAATGTATCCCCTGTGTGTGGCAGGACTCCTGTGTGTATATCTGTCAAATATCTGTAGGTGTGGATATACAGAGGTAGCTGAGTGTCCTCTTGGTGCTGTTGATCTCAAGAACCCCAAGTAAACTCTAAAACCAGGAGTAATTCCAAAAGTCAGAAGTCATTCCTGCCTTCCTGGATATATCACAATTTATTGGAAGAAACAAATCAATAAACCAAAAATTGCAATGTATATGTTAAAGGTTGCAACAGAAGGCATGCAGGGTTCTGTGTGTACCCAGAAAATGTACCTTAGGCATAGAAGCCTCCCCAAGTATTGAATGGATGAATTTATCACTAATCTGAATGACTGGTCATCCAGTTTATGCAGCAAATTAGACTTAGAGGGTCAAAAGAAGAGATATTTTGGGTGAGTAGAAGGTCTTTCTTTGAAGTCTACAGAGAAGGAAATTCCATACACGAGGAGAGGTAGAGAAGCAGGTAACTGTGGGCTGTATTCAGGAAACCACAACATTTTGATGCATCTGTGTAGAGGGTGTTTCTTCAGGGGACAGAAAAGAGGGAAGAAGACTCTGGACAAGCCCACATAAGCCAGTTCCTAAAGGATTTTATAGCCCATGTGAAGACTTTACTCAAGGCCAATAGGAAAAATGGAAGATATTTAAGTGGAAGGTGTCATGATAAGAATTGCATTTTAGAGAGATGTTTGCCACGGAGAGAATGGGTCAGCAGGTACATCAGTTATGTCTTACCAGGGAACAAATTACTTCAAACATAGGTTAAAGCAACAAACATTTGTGATCTCAGTTGCTGTGTGTGAGAAATCTAGGAGCAGCAAGGGTGGGTGATTCTGGTTCATTATGTCTTGTGCAGCTATGATCAAGATGCCTGTTGGGGCTGCAGTCACTCAAAAATCTGGCTTGGGCTGAGGAATCTTCCTTCAAGATGGCACCCACACCCAGGTATTGGAAGGTTTCTGTCACATGAACCTCACCAGAAAAGCTGTTTAAGTGTCCTTGCAACATAATGGCTGGCTTCTCCCAGTGAGAGGTAGAAGGGGTTTGGGGGTGAGAGGAATGTTGAGAAAGAAGAGAGGACAGAAGAAGAAGGAGGAAGAAGAAAAATAAGAGAAAAGGGGAAAGATGGAGAAGAAAGATTATTAATTCTATCTTTTGTGGGAGAATTAGTGCAGAGTTGCTGGATGTATTTTAACACCGTTGTGGTGGGATACAGTTCCAACACTACAGGGAGGAAGTGTTTGTGGAAAAGAGGAAGCAGAGACAGAATCTGAGGGTTAATTATCTCTGTGTGTGAGGAAAAGGGAGTTAGCAGGAGGAGACCAGAGTCACCTTCCAGTTCGTGGCTTCAGCAGTGGATTGTGTGATGGCACAATTCCCAAGCCGGGGTTGCAGAGGAGCAAATTGGGGCAGCGTATGCATATGTTCAGAGTTGGTAGTCCCTGTGTGCATTCAGTGGGGACACATGGAGGATGCTTAATATGTGGGCTCCCGCCTCAGGTAGAATGTTGCAACTGAACCTCTGGACCAGGAAACCCTCAGCCTATGGTTGAAAGTTGAAGCTTGGGTGGGATTCTCTAGAGAGAGTTTGGAGTAGTGAAAAGAGGAGAGGATGTAGAAAATCCCCAGAGAACATTGGCATTTAATGAGACAACAGCAGAGAAAGGCCTGGGTAGAAAGGGGAATGCAAAGAAGAGACCATAAAAATAAGAATAAAAATGTTGCTAAGGCAAGAGGGCTTTCCCAGAAAGGCACTGCCAAGACTATTGTTATGGTTGATAACATTGTGTCAACGTGGGGAGTCTGGAGGCTTGTCTGAGTGACTCAGCAAGAAGCCAGGGTGCTTACTTTGTACACATCCTGAGCCTGTGGAAGAGGAGGGCATGGAGACTGTGTGAGAGCTATACGCCCCCTGGGTGGGGGTAGCCTGTTTACAATGTAAGGTAGGGAAAGAGGCTGCTTGCTGCCATTCCTCCCTTTTTGCTGGTTGTTTTCGCTGTGCTCTGCTGCCCTGAACCCTCTGCCATTTGCCACTCTACCTCTGAACCAGCCAAGTACGGACTGAAACCTCCACAAACTGTAAGCTGAGTAAACCTTTCCTTCCTTCATTTTGGGTGTTGAGTATTTTGTCTCAGCAATGACAGAAAAATAACCAAGACAGAATTTGATACCAGCAGAGTGGAGTCGTTGCTGTTACTATACCTGACCATCCGGTTCAAGAGCCTTTGGAAATGGCTTGTAGGAAGAGTTTTGAAAGGTTCAGAGATGTTGCCTGAAAGAGATGCACTAGAACACCTTCAGCTGTTCTGTTTGGGAGATTCTGATCAGAGCCCAGAAGACCAGAAGACTGATAGAAATCCTGCCAGTAATGACCAGGTTCGAGAGGATTCAGCATTCGCTGATGGACTCCAGATGATGTATGTTATGGTTTGGCAGAACGTTTGTCTGCATTTTGCTCATGTCCAGAGACTTTGCCTAAGACTGAGATTAAGGGGACAGCGAACTGATTAATATGGCAAAAGAAATTTCAAGGCAGTCGAATGTTGGGGAAGTGGCATGGCTAGTGTTGGGGGCCTTTAGCCAGATTTATATTGAGAATCAAGAGCAAAGAGCCCAACAAGATGATTTAAAATGTTGTGTTTGGCCAGAAAGGAAGCTCCAGTAAAGCTCTGGACTGCAAAGATAAGGTTGAGGAGATCTCTTGTGCTGAGAAGGAACAAGAGAATGGAGAAGATGGTGCGAGGGTATCACAAGAAACAGCAAGTCTCTACCCTTTACAACCTCAAAACTGTAAAGGTGAGAGACCTTGCCTTGAGAAGGAAGCCAAAGAGTACCATGTTTCAGAATGGCAGCGGCAGCCCCACCAGGTTCCAGAATGGAGGCGGCATAGAGAATTTGTTCCTCAGAATTGGCTTCAGTGTGCCCAGTGATCTAGACACTTGACCCCTATGGCCAAGAGAGAGGAAAGTTTGGCTACTGCTCCAGATGGCATCAGACCTTGACACCATCCATGTGGCCCTAGCTTTAGGTGCATGGTGAATGTAAGAGTTCTGAGGTTAAAGAGGCTTCCACCCAGATTTCAGAAACCCTGGAAAGCCAGGCAGTGTGCCCCTGAGAGGGCAATATGTGAAGCTGTGTGAAGCAAAAGGTGCACTGGAGACCTCAGAAGTTTAGAAAAGACAGGACTATCGATCATCTGAGGAAAGCTGCTAGGAGGGAGCAAAGTAGGCCTAAGAGAGAAGCCATGGAGGCTGTAACCACCAAAAGTGCCATGGGGGTGGACTCACGCAAGTCCTTTGGTGCTCACAATGTGCCACAAGTTGCTTCAGATACTGGATGTGGAATTATAGAACACAATATTAGCCCTACTGGATTTTGGATGTTTTTTGTCCCAATGCTCTATATTCCCCTGTTGGTGGTTTTTGAAATGGTAATGTTTATTTTGTGCCATGAAATGTTGGAAGTGTTAACTTTCCATTTGTGGGGGGGGTGCTTGTAACTAAAGAGTTTGCCTTATATCTGTGAAGAGACTTGGGACTCTGGACTTTTCAGCAGTACTGAAACTGTTAGGACTTTGGCAACTCTTGCAGATGGACTAAATGCTTTTTGTATAAAGGGATGTGCATGAGTCTTTAGGGAGCGAAATGTTACGGTTCTAATGTAATATAATGTCTTTGTATCTGGAAACTGTTTTAAAGAATGTATCTGGTTGCCAAGTTGACAAGGGGTGGATTGTTATGGTTGATAACATTGTGTCAACTTGAGGAGTCTAGAGGTTTGGCTGAGTGACTCAGCAGGAAGCCAAGGTACTTACTTCATATATATCCTGAGCCTGTGGAAGAGGAGGGCATGGGTAGGGGTAGCCTGTTTGCAATGTAAGGTAGGGGAGGAGGCTGCTTCCCTGCCATTCCTCTGTTTTGCTCTAGTTGTTTTTGCTGTGTTCTGCCACCATGAATGTTTGCCCTCTGCCATTTGCCACTCTGCCTCTGAACCAGCCAAGTATGGGCTGAAACCTCCACAAACTGTAAGCTAAATAAACCTTTCCTTCCTTCATTTTGGGTGTTGGGTATTTTGTCTCAGCAACAGAGAAAAATAACCAAGACAACTATAAAGTGGCAAAAAGAGGTCAAATCATAGCCAGAGTTTCACCATCCCAGTTCAGCAAAGGTGCTTTGGTAGCTTCCTTCCCATCTCTGCAGTTTGGTATCATCCTGCAGAGATGGCACTAAAATCCCATCTCAAGGCTGTTGTGCAGTCAGACAACATGGATGGCCTAGCAGCTCATAGCACACAGTAGGTGCTTATATAGGGGTTGGCTTCCCTTTATGCCCCCAACATATGCGCATCATGAAATGCTTCCAACTAGAAGAGACCCAGCCCTCAATGAGTTGATCCAAGCAGTTTGTATTGTTCCATGTAAAAGGGTGTAGATAAGACACTGCTGGTGGCATGGATGATCTTCCCTGGAGTGGTCTTGGCTGTGAAAGACTGACTCCTCCAGCTCAACCCCACAGCAACTGTCATCTGACACCACTGAAAGCCAACTCCAAGTGAATTCCAGCAGTAGGGGGTGACAAGACTGCCACCATGCCCTCAGCATGCACCCTGGGCTGCTGCTGACGAGAGGGCTGGATGTCAGAGCTGTCAACCCAGCCTCTTATTCCCACAGTGAATTTCCAGCAAATGGGATGTGTGTATATAATTATCAGATGTCGATCCTGACATTAAAACAAACCGTCTCCATCCCTGTCATCTCGAAAGGATGGCAGGTTAGGAGGGAACCAGGGGAGGGGAGCGGTGTGTCAGCAATGATTAGGAAAGGCATACAACTCGGCACACTGGGGAACACACACAGCCGAGAAATGGAGGAGGAATTTAATAGCACAGATTATGTTTTTAATTACTTTAGCAAACGAACTGTTCTTGTGCTTGAGTGGAGTTATTGGAGGAGCCACCCCCAGTGTTCTCAAGCTGCCTCTGAGTCATCACCAGGAAGGAGGCTGGTCACAGAGCTGGTGCGCTCCCCAGGCAGCACGATGGGGCTTATGAGCTGCGTCTTCTTCTCCCAGGGAATCCTTTGTTCCATCCATCCAGATTATGACGAGTGGCAGGTTCAAGGGCACAGATGCTGAGCCAGCCTAACTGGACGTGAAGGCTGCTGTCACCAATTATTGGCTGTATGATCTCAGACAAGATAACCATTGTGGGTCAAATTGTGCCTAACCCACCTTCATGTGCTGAAGCCCAAACTCCTGTATCTAAGAACGTGACCTCATTTGGAAATGAGTGTGTCACAGATGTAATCAGTTAGGATGAGTACTGTTGGGCAGAGAAGGTCCCTAATCCAGCGAGACTGGTGTCCTTCTTAAAAGAAAATTCAGACCCAGGGGGATGCTGTAAATGTGAAGGCAGGAACTGGGGCAATGCTTCTATTAGCCACGTCAGTACAGATTGCACCAGAGTGTGAGAAGCCGGATCAGATCCTTCCTGAGCATCTTGGGAGGGAGCACAGCCTTGGCCAACACTTGATTTTGGGCTCCAGGTTTCAGAACTGTGAAACAATACCTCTCTGCTGTCCCAAGCCTCTCTGCTTCTAGTACATGTTAAGACAACCAGAGGACACTAATAGCAGAACTCTGTATCTCTGTGTCTCTATTTTCTTATCTTTAAAAATAACGATGGAGCTGGGCATGGTAATGCACATGTGTAATCCCAGCATTCTAGGAGGCTGAGGTAGGAGGATAACAAATTCAAGCTCACCATGGGCAACTTAGTGAGGCCCTGTCTCAAAATATAAATGGGCTGGAAATGTAGCTCAGTGCAAAGAGCCTAGTGCTGAACAAAAAAGAGACAACAATAGTATCTAGACTTCACCTGTTGTGTAGCTTGAAGGCAGTGTACATGAAGCGCTTGAAACAGTGCCCAGTATGCTGTAAGCTGTCTGCTTTAGCCCTGCAAGCCCTTCTGATGCGGGAGTCTTTGAATGAGGATTAGAGGAGGAAACCAACTCGACCACCTGTCAGGTGGTGGGAGCTGTGCTAGACTCGCTACACACCTGCTTTATTTGAGGCTCACACCCAGAAGGATTTTCCTCCAACTTTATTGACCAGAGAACTGAGGCTCAAAGAGCTGAGATGACAGCTTGCCTGAGGTCTCACAGGTCATAAGTTACAGATGAAATATTTCAAGCGATAGCATCAGACTTGGCAGGCAAATAGCCTCACCCCCTACTTGAGTCCTGTCTCCACACACATTAATATGAATGATGACATCACCTGTACCCTGAGAGTGGGGGCGGCAGGGAGTGACAATGAAGAATGGATAGCACTACTAGGGAGAGGCCACCAGGACTGGACAGATCTGGGTTCTGGACTCAGCACCATCACCTCCTGGCTTGCTGACCATGAAAACGACACTCCCTTCTTCTCCAGCCTTAATTTTATCTTCTGTGAAATGGGAATGCATGCCCGCTTGACGGAGCAAGGTGAAGGCATTTAGTAATGTAGAGGAAGCCCCTGCCGCACACTGGATGCTCCAGAAGTTCTCCTCGTTACTGTTCTCCCCGGGAGAGAACATGCACATTATTATGTCCATCGCATGACCAGTGTCTTGCGTACCTGGATGTGGGTGACTCTCTGCCTGCCCATTTAATGAGTCTTCCTGTGAACTTCTGTTTCTTCGCCTGTAAGATGGCATTACTATTCACCAGAGTCCTTGCAGGTGGTCACTGTGGAGAGCCCTGCTTAGTTGATGAGTTCTACCTTCAAAATCCTTGCTTCACAGAGATAGGAGGTATCCCTGAGCGTTCACAATTTCTTTGAGTCCCCATGTGTCTGTGGCTCGGTCTGGTTTCTGTTACTGTGGCTTCATAACAAAGTACCTCAAAACTAGGTTCCATGTGGATGCTCAGAGGGTGGGGGGGGCAGGAATTCCAACCTGAGCACAGTGAGGATGGCCCATCTCCTGCTTCCCAGGGCCTTGGGTCACAGCTAGAACCTGGAAAGCTCCCTGGGTGGGCCTATGTCTGGCAGTCGGCTCTGAGGACTGTTTGTAGCCAGAACTCTGGAGTGTGGTTCCTCTCTGTGACCTCTTGATGTGGCTGGGGTGGGTTTCTGATAGCATCATAAAGGGTCTTCTAAAGGGAATAAGATACAGAGAGAGGCTGGGGCTGGAGGGGAGTGGGGAGCAGGTGCTCCGGGAGGAAACTGTACCCTTTTTATGGCCTTTCCTTGGAACTCCCACAGCCTCTCTCTACCTTCCTTTCATAAGCATTCATTCTTGCAAAATACAACCTGCCAGGTTCTGTCACAGCTCTTAGGTAAAAATATATCATAAAAGGTCCCTAGAAAAGGCAGTGTTTGGATAGCAATAGACAGAAACCCTGCCTGTTTCCACAAAAGAAAAATTGCTCCTAAGACCAAATCCTCCATGGTCTGTGAGGACTGAGGTTCAAAAGTAGTTGGTGAAAAACAAACCCACGGTCTGCAGCCTTCCAAGGTCCCCACTAGAGAAAGGTGTGGAGCCCATTCTCCAGCTGCTCTCAGCCCAGGGGAGCAAGGTCACAGCAGCCTTTTGATTTTGGAGAAGTTTGGCCCCTGCAAGGCCTCTGCTCTGCCTGTCCAGCCCTTGGAGGTTTTTGCCCTGGACCCAGCTGGTCAGGAACAGCATGACCAACACTTAGCCCCATCATCAGCTTAGCACAGCTGACGCAGCGTCGATCAGGAGACTCCGAGCTGGTGTGACCGCCTCTGGGGCTGGAGGCAGACTGCGGAAATGTTCTGGAAAATCACCCAGAATCACACAAATCATGTTTTGCTGGGGAAAAATAGTGTTGTTTTCATCACTCGTTAAAAAAAAAAAAAATCAATTGCAGGCCTCCTGTATTCCAGTCCTGGAAACAGCGTGGGGAGAAAGCAATGGGGCATCACTATTAGGTGACTGTAACCCAGCACACTGAGTGCTGTCAACACTGAGTGCTGTCATGGGGAAGCTGAGGCCGCGGCAACATCCAGAGGTGGCGCTGACTAAGGCTGGGGATTGGGGAAGGCTGCCCAGAGGCAGTGATGTCTGGGAGGAATCTGGGAATTAGAGGAGTCAGGAAGCAAATAGGAGGCAGGACTGGGAACAAGAGGTGTAGGAGGCCATCATAGATTCAAGGCCTCACGGCCCTGTTGTGGGACAGCACTCCAGAACCACAGCCTCCAGCAGTGGACAGAGTGAGGTTCAGATTCCACAGCTGCAAACACTGTGCCCCCCAGAAAGAGCACTCTGTCAGCCGGCAGCCCCTCCCCACCTCACTGGGGGCAGTGATTTCTACCCTCAACCCTGAAGGCAGAGCATCTCTGAGCATCCTCCATGCTGGGCTGGAAACAGTGAGGGGTTTGGGAACCGGAAGGGAAAGGAGGTGTTGGGTGGAGACGTGGCAGTGGGTTTGGAAAAGATCTGAGGTTTTCACCAGGCAACCGGAAGAGCTGGAAAGAAGAGAAGGAGATGATGGCAGAAATGCAAAGCAGAAGTGGTGATGACAGAATGGGGTGTGTGCCGGATGAGTGTGTGTGTGTGCATGCGTATGTGTGGGCACATGCGTGTGGGCATATCTGTGCTGGGGGTTCACTGGATGGGATTCAGGTGTGGACACACACACACACACACACACACACACACACACACACACAGAGTTTCACATCAGTCATTTCAAGTGGCCAGGATGCCTCAGCACTCTGCTCTTTTGTCCAGAAGGTGACCCCAGATCTCAGCCCAAAGAGACCACAGTTAACGTCTCAAGCAAAACAAAGTAAAACAAAACAGAAACACAGCACAGTGCTGTTCTGTGGCAAAGATCAGGGAACAAGTATGCGGCAGGGGCTTTGGCTGGGTTTTTTTTCTTTCTTGTGTATGCTTCTCCTGGACTGCACTGCTGCCCGTTTGCAGAGTCCCAAGTGTGTTGGCTGGAAAAGACCTTGCCCCACGCCCACACCAAAGTGTGCTCAGTGAGGTCGACTGCATCCCGAACCCTTGGGACCTGCCAGATCTGAGAACCGCTTGTTTCTTGTAGCCCTAGAATTGTTTACTTAGGGATCCCTTTTAGAGAGAATCTACACAGTCTATACCCTTACCAGGCTGCTCTTCCAGACACACAAGAGGTACCAGGAGAGGAGCATTCTGCAGCAGTATCCTTACATCAATGTCCACACCTGAGAGGACAAGGTAGGTCAGTGGCTAGCAGAGCCTGGACAACCTCTCAACTCTCCTCTCCAGGAATCTAGAAAGCCTACTCTCCTGCATCTTCAGAACAGCCTTGTGAGAGTAAGTAACCCCTTATCAGACCTATTTTATAGATGAGGACACTGAGGCACAAAGGGTGAAATCACTAAAGCATGGTTACACATAATTAGCAAATGGTAGAGGCCAAGGGCCAGGTTGTCTGAATCTGTAACCTGTGCACTTACCCAATGCTCTAAGCCATGCAGGCCAATAAAGTTAATCCAGGTTGGAATGTAGTATTCTGATAGCATTCTAAGAAAGGAGGGAAAACACCACGCATGGCTTCAGAATGGAGAGGAAGACCTTAAGGCAGCTCACGAGTCTGGCTGTCAGGGTAGGAAACAGGGGACAAAGGCCCTGGGGCAAGTGGAGATGGACTGGGGGTTTTGATGTGGCTTGAGAATAGGGTGTGCAGGAGAAAACCTTGAGGTACAGTATTTGGATGCCATTTTGAAGTGTTTTTGTGACTTTATCCCATGTTCATCAAAGAACAAAAGAATCCACAGAAGGCAGCAATGGCTCAGGTTGATTTGCTGGTGGGAGGCAAGTTGCTCCATGGTTAAAAAGGCAGGAGAAACAGTTCACTCTGCTCAAATCCCAGATCCATGTCTCCTAGTTGTGTATCCCTGGGTAAATTATGTCACTTCTCTGAGCTTTGTTTTCCTCATCTATAAAATGGACATAATGGTCACAAAACTCTATAACTCAGAATTATGGAGAGAAGCAAATGACATAGTTCACTTCCTATGTCCTGGGGGTTTTTCAATTTCTTTTTTGTTCCAGGAATTGAACTCATGACCTCAAGCTCGCCAGGCACTTGCTTATGCTTCTGAGCTATATCTCCAGCCCTGTGTCCTGGTTTTGAAGTATCTGAAATGCATGCTAAACTACTACTGGTGAGAAAAGAAATGTGGAGCATCTGGCACGTAGTAAATCTAAATTAATATTCACTCCCACTGTGTTGCTGTTTAAGGAGGCCTCTGGAGGCACCTGCATAGTGGCATGGACCTGGGGGCAGGCAGAGATTAGCGCTTTGGGGGTATAGCAAAAGTCCAGGCCAGCAGCGACAAATCCTGGCTTACACTCGCAAATGTGGGAACAAAACATGGAGGGCAGATTTGAGGAAGAACTGGCGAGCATCATTTACATAAGGGATTAAAATAAGCTCCCACGTATGGGAGGGTTCTGTGAACTGTACACATTTGATTATGGTTACAATTAGGACTATCTTAATCAGCTTTATTTCGTGGAACCTGTCAAGCTCCAGTCTCTAGAGGGAAGATGCCATTTAATTCTCTCAGATCAAATATTTAACAAACACAGCATTGAATAAACCCAGCCCTGATTATTTAGCACCTAGTCTGTATTTTTAGTTGCTAAGTGGAACTCTAGAGATTTACCACCTTGGCAGACTTGGATCTCTGCCTGACACTGCTTATCTGTAATGGGGACTGAACACATATTGTCCTGGCTGCGAATGGAGCACATGGAGTCCAGGTCCCTGGCTTTGAATCCCTTGGGCAAATACTCAACCTCTCTGTGTGTCCTCACTGGTCAAATAAATAGCTCAGTGTGAGGGTAGAACAGAAGCTGCATGTAAGCACGTTATCACCGTCAGCACCGTCAGCACCGTCAGCACCATCCGCACCATCCGCACCGTCACCATCCGCACCATCCGCACCGTCTGCACCATCAGCACCGTCAGCA
>PVLD010008727.1:0-81907 GCA_004027595.1 Dinomys branickii
TTTAATGTTTTTGTGTTAACTAATGTGAAGATAACATTATGTAATACAACATCCAGTGCTAATTCCCTACTATATTCTGTATAATTTTGTGTTTTCAGTATTGTTTATGGCTTATTCTGGTTCATATGTCTCCATTCTTTTGTCTTTAAAATAAAATTTTAAAAAAATAGAAAATTAGCCACTGTCTGTCAAAATTATTGAAGTAATTCTTTCTGAGCAGTAACTAAAACAATCAATATGGCATCTTAATTTATATAGTATTATGCATCTATTGATTTTCATTTCCTTTATTCTTTCTTTTGATACAGGATCTCACTGTTTTCCAGGCTGGCCTTGAACTCAGTATTCCAGTAGTGGAATTGTTACAGGCAGCTCAGTTAGATAGAAATATCACAGGCAGTCAGACAGGGCCAGACCCTCAAAGGAGCCAACATGAAAGATAAGATACCTGTGGGCCAGTCCTCAAGACAAAAGGGGCTAAACAAATGCACCCACATACCTCCCTAGGTGTAAACATCAGGGACTGATACTCTAAATTAACAACCACATTCTAAAAGCCAGGAAGAGTCGCTAGCCCCGCCCCCCACAGGAAAAGCCCCTGATCTGTATTCATGCCCGCTTGCTATGTGACTTGCTTCCCCATTTAATCCCAGTTTACTCAGTTTTACCTAAACAATTATACTTGTAGTCTTCTTGGCTGACCATAGTTTTATCCATATCCCCTACCTTGGACCCGCCTCATGATTTTTCTCTATAAAAGTCCCTAGAAAAGACAGACAAGAGTCCTGGATAACCCACTCCAGGCCCCTCTTCTGTCCCTATCAGAAGCTTTCTTTCTCTCAATAAATATATTCTGTTTATAACCTCCATTGTTCCTAAAATTCATTCTTCGATTTTAGAGAACACGAACTCATCTCAGATATCGTTGAGGTTGGGAGTTTTTATTTTCCTGTATCAGAATGAATACAGGAAAATAAAAACTCCTGCCTCAGCCTCCTGAGTACTGGGATGACAGATGTGCACCACCACACCTAGCTATTTGTTTTATTCCTAAAGGTAAAAATTAGTATAACATAAATTTAAGAATTTTTTCTTTTGCATTCATGTAAACTGGTGATTCTCACTTGAGTTCCTCATTAAAAATATCTGTGGAGTTTTTGAAGTAAATCAACATCAGTGTCCCATTTCCAAACAAATCAGAATTTGTCAAAGTCTGAGGCTGGGCCCGAGCCTCTGCCATTTTTGTGTACTCCCCCAGAGAATCTAAATGCACAGCTGTAGCTGACAGCCCATCCCCTAAGCCCATGTATCATGAATGACGTGCAGGACACTTTCTTCTGAGGCCTTTTAATAATCCCAGTTAAGACCATTTAATATCCATCGACTGTGTGATCCCTTTACCAAACGCCACGAACCATCCTGACCCCAGAGAGCACAATCTCCACTCACCAGAGCTTAAGATGTTGCCCCAGTTTCCTGACCAGGATGCTTGTCTCGATATTCACCAGTACCAGAGACCCCTGCAGTGCACCCCAATCTCCTGCCAGGTGTTACAGCGCGCAGCGAGGGGGAAAAGGCCGAGACCGATTGGGAAGCCGCGGTGCAGCAGGATTCTGGGGTGGCTGGGCTTCACGGGGGACAGAAGGCCACGAGGCAGCCGGACTCTGGGTATCCATTGATTGCATCTGTGTGAGGACGCTGGGTGAGGGGCAGTGAGTGTTTTCAGGAGCAGCAGCGGTGACTAGCGGGCTAGTAAGTGCAAAGCAAGGATGAGAGGGCAACAAGGAAGCTGTAGTTTCCCAGACGCCTCATCGCCTCATTGTGTTAGCAGTTCTTATCTTGCCCTGGGAGCACCACAGCAGTCACCAGCCCCAGGGCTTCCAGCTGTGACCAGAAAAGAGCAGGGAATTTCCACGTTCCCATCTGGCTCAGTGGGAAGGACAAGGACGGCCTTGGATGTCCGCTAGACTCCGTTTATAATCACAGCCGCCGGCCCACAGGAGAGAGTGAAATGTCTCAGGTGCTGATGACAGCACACACACATTTGCAGCTTACTGGCCCTGAGTACTGCTCAACCGTGTTTCACTCAAACTGATTTACTTGATCCTGAGAATAATCCTACAGGACAGGTACTTTCATTACCTGGCTTCAGAAAGGAAACTGAATCAGAGAATGTAGGTAACCAGCCAGTTCCAGAGCTCCTCCTCGGCTTCCGGGACTCTCTTTCACCAAGTCAGTTACTGGCTAAAAAGAGTGTGTGGAATTATTAGTCACTAACTTTTTTTTAAAATGTCCTGTTTTGTCATTAGATGAATAGTTGTAAGAAAGTTAGGTTGCCTACGTCTGTATAATCATGAGTTGTTCTTCCTTAACTTACCTCCTGACTCTATGCTATACAATTAAAATATATGTCTAAATAGAGAGAGAAAGAATTTAGGCTGGGCGTGGTGGCCCACACCTGTAATCCCAGCACTCAGGAGGCTGAGGCAGGAGGATCACTGCAAGTTCAAGACCAGCCTGGGCTACAAAGTGAGCTCAAGGACAGCCTGAACTGCGTAGTGAGACCCTGTCTCAAAAAGACAAAAAAAAAGAATTTAAAGAGCAAAATTCTAAAAGCCTAACTAAAACAGCTAAATATTATGTGACCATCAAAATTTATTCCAATGAGCTGGGTATGGCGGTGCACACGTGTAATCCCAGCACTCAGGAGGCTGAGGCAGGAGGATTGCCATGAGTTTGAGGCCAGCTTAGGCTACCTCATCAAGTTCAAGGCCAGCTTGCACTACATAGCAAGACACTGTCTCAAAGAAAAAATTTTTATTCCGATGAACAATTTGTAATAGCATGTAAAATATTGTTTCTATGACATTAAATTTTAAAAGGATGATGCAGAATTTTACAGTATGATCAATGGACACATGAAGAACCACTGGCTCCTAGGTTTGTCCTTTTGCTCTAAATCAAAACTGCTGCTTTTACTGTCTAAAAAAAAGTTTCTAATGTTAAAAGGATCCTTTGCTGCGAAGAAGTTTGTGTTAATTTTATAGGAAAATGTCGCCATCTTGTGGACTTCCAGTCTCAGCGTGTGACTGAAGAGTGCGCTACAGACGGATCTCCCCCTTTCTTCTACTCTGTCCTCTCGGCAGACTCTCCATTGCCTGCCTGTCTGCTGGTGCTGGGTCTCTTCTATCACATGGTGGATAGCCACTGGGCAGAGGAAGCTGGGAAGACCCGGGACATGGAGCCAGAGAATTGTTAGGCCAGGCCCAAGTGAGTAGCTAGCAGAGATGCATGTCCTAAGTACTGACGAAAAGCCAAAGTCAAAGCCAAAGGTTGAAACAAGGCTCAGGATAAGGCCAAGAGCATCTGACATCTTCTAGGGAGAAGGTGGAGAGCTTGAATGATGCATGCAGAGGGCACTCCAGGATGAAACAGCAGGCAAAAGAGGGCACAGATGTACCGTTTGGAGACTGTGACTCCAGACATTGGAAACCACAGAGGTTCAGACAGTATCTCAAAACCCAGACCTGTAAAAGCAATCTCACTCACTTCACAGTGCGCCAGGGAAACCTGGAGATCTGAATCCTGTGCATCTGTGTGTGGGAGCCCTAAGAACCCAGGCAAGTCTTTCGCTTCTATGTATGTGCTCCTCTTCCGTCCCTTTCCCAATCAGATGCATTCTGGCTATAACCCCCACCGCACTCCTGCATAACCACCCACCTTCCCTACCGATGGGAAATGATGATGCAGATCACCCCAAACCTAGTCCTGTTTATCCGAAGTCATGAATTGTGTTTGTTTGTTGTTTATCCTCTCTGCTTTGTATTTCCAGCCTTCTTTCAATTCTTTGAATATATTTTAGAAATCCATTTTAATTATCTATTGGATTTTGGAGGGGTCTTATTTTGTAAGCCAGGCTGGCCTTGAACTCTCAGCAACCCACCATCTCACCTCCCAAGGGCTGGGATTGTAGCAATGTGCTACCACGCCCAGCTACAGTGTTGATTTTTAAAAGGAGACAAATATACTAAAAATCTCCTCTGTTATGAAGAAATAAATTCACTTAAGCTTTAACAGATTACCATAAACTGTGGAAAAGCTGGGGATATAGCTCAGTGGAATAAGCGCCTGCCTAGCAAGCGCAGGGTCCTGAGTTCGATCCCCAGTACTGCCAAAAAGAAAACAAAACAAAACATAAACTGTGGAAAAAACTCTCCCTCCCTCTTCCCTTATCTCTCCTTTCTCCTTCCCCTCCCCTCCCCTCTCTCTCTTCCTCTCCCTATTTCTCTCCACAAAGTGAGAGGTCTCAAAACACCAAAAAGATTTTAGCAATTAAAAAAATAAAATTCAACATTGTAATAAAGTAGGAGCCAGAGCCATGGGGTGAGAAGAACAAAGCACATACAGGGCTTGGGTAGTAGCTTAGTGGTAAGATGGAATCCTGGGCTCCACCCACAGCACTTCATATAGTAATCATAATCATAATCATAATCATAATATATGGGAGAAAAGAAAGAAAGAAGGGAAATATATATACATACGTACATGGAAGGCTAACTGGGATAATTGTATTGCTGATGTCTGCTGGTTTACTGAAAGGAACAATTAACACATTTTTTTTTCTTTCTTGACCAGTTTTGCATGCTTATATCTGGTAATCTGAACAGACAACAATATGCAATATAAGAACCATTGTTGAATTCCTACCATCTTATTTAGTGAAGCTCTGTATCATTTCTAATTTTTACATTACTTTTTATTCTCTTTGATGGTATGATCAATCTAGCATTCTTACATCTGGTAATCTGAGCAACTTCATCAAAGACAACAAATATGCAATATAACAGCCACTGTTTTCAATGCCATCTTGTTTTCAAATCCTGTGTCATTTTTATTGTCTTTGTGTTGTTTTGTTTTTATCTTTCTTGTCATTATTTTACTTTTTTCTCTTTAAAATTAAAAACATGTAAACAATTTTTAAAGGAGTTAAATTATCTAGAAGATTCTATGTGCCACAGAATCTTGGTTAGTGTTTTCCATTATTTAGTGCATGCTGTAGACTTCTATCTCTTCTTATCCTCGCATCCCAAATTCAAGTATGATACATTGCACACAGAGCACTGCAGTTGCTCTGAATTAATAAATTTAGTCTTTCACTCATAATGCCAAGCAAAACAAGTGCAAAGATGTGTGCCTTACACATGACCTCATGCAATTTGAGATTGGCCAGAGCAAAGACAGATCTTAACTGTAAAATGTAAATGATATCTACAAACAAACAAGATAAAGATAACGTTTGGATAAGATTTGTGTCTCACTGACAATACTGGATGATAGATAACAAAGATGATACAGTCAAAATTATTTTCAACCAGGAATTCTAAATGGGTAGCACATGGCTATAATCCCAGCACTCGGGAGGCTGAGGCAGGAGAATCCTTGCGAGTTCGAGACCAGCCTGGGCTACAAAGTGAGCTCAAAACCATCCTAAACTATACGGGGAGACCCTGTCTCAAAAAGACAAAAAAAAGCCTAGGAGTTCTATACCTAGTCAAACTTTATAATGTGCGAGAATGAAAGGAAAATATTTTCAGACATCTACGATTTTGAAAAATTATTTTTCAAATAGTTTTCATATATTCTCCCTTTAAAAAAGCAGCCAGCTAATATGGTGAATAATTTTTTTTTCTGTCCACAAAACAAACAACGAGAACAAACCAAATAAAAAACTAGAAATATGGGAGTAAAGAAAGAGACAAGAAAAGCATTGTTCAGAGATGGAGATACAGCTCAGTGGAATAAGCAATAAGCCTGGCAAGCACAAGATCCTGAGTTTTATCCCCAGTACCACAAAAAAAAGAAAAGAAAAGAAAAGCATTGTTCAAATATGGGGCAAATTAAAGCACAGCATTACCAGGTAGTCTCTTTCATGGCCCATGTCTAGCTGTCCCCCCAAAGCCTCAAAGCCTTATTTGGCTATAGGTGAGGCTTTTAGAGGTGCCTGAATCTAGGGTGTGTAATGCTGGAATTAAGGATGTGACACTAGGATTGATTCATAGTGTGATGCTAGAATTAAGGCTGCCCCAGCCTATGTGTGATATGGATAGGATATAAGGGGTGGAGAGAGGGTTGCTGCTTGCTGCCTTCTGCCTACCATGAACTATTTCTCCTCTGAAATGCCACTCTGCATGCCACCCTGCCTTGGAGCCAGCCAACTATGAACCGAAGCTTCTACAAATTGTGAGCTATAATAAACCTTTAACTTTGAGTGCCAGGTATTTTCTCTGAGCAAATAGAAAAGTAACCAAGACAATCCCCTTCTAAAAGTAGCTCACCAAATGAATGTTAACAGGTTTGGGCTGCCCACCTCTCCTGGAGTTGGATTCCAGGTTCTTCTCTCCTCCAACAAAGAATTGAACAAAAGCAGCCAAACAAGAGTGACAAAGTTTATTTGAAAAAGTATAAGTGAAGAGTGAGGGAAATCTTGCTCTGCAGAATGATACTGGGCAAAGTAAAAGAGGAAAAAGCAAAATAAAAATACATTCTGAAGGACACAAGGCAGGCTATTGTGAAAAAAGCCATGACAGTGAGCTCACTGTGGTATCTGTGACTGTTTATGTCACCCACATCTCAAGGAGGCCCATGAGCACTTACAGGTCCTGAGAGGCAGGGTTGGAATCCCACACCTCATGCTGACGTCACGTTTAGGCCATTGTATTGAAAACCTGCTCAAGTTCTTCGGAAAGGCCCACATGCAGGGCTTGGGGAACTGTTCTGTACTTGTACTGCAGGATCTTGTAATTACCAGGTCACACCTACTTCCCTAGCCAGTTTTCCCTAGCCATGCGCTAGTCTTCTGTCTCAATGGCATGATTTTGAAGAAGGAAAATAATGTCTGGCCTTAATATTAAAATGTTCTCCTTAGAATGGTATCAGTTCCTTGGCATGGAACTGCATTTCCCACATCACTGTCTAGCTATGGTGAAGAGAGGTTACATCATCACATTAGCCGACCTGCTTATTGGATGTCATTTTCAGAATCAATCAGATCCCGCTTATTTGCTTTCAGTTTTTAAAACCAGTTTCTACATGAAGCTCTAAATATCGAACCATGGGTAATAAAAGTGTAAATTTGATAATATGGAGACAAAACTATCAGAAACAGGGTTAAATAACCCTAAGTTATTGCAAGCTGATCAGGCCCACAATCTCCCAAATGAGTGGATGGACGAAAGCTTAAATGAAAGATGAGACAATAAAATATGATTTCAGGGCTTCCAGGAGGAACTAATTTTCTTCCAGCTTCTATATTCTCTGAATTAGCCAAAGACCTTTCTGAGTGGCCTGTATTTATTAGATTTACAAACAAAGGAGGAGGACTACTAAAGAAAATGCAGGAATCTGGACGGGACTCTTGGGAATCCTTTCAAGGACTTCTCCGAGAAATATTATATTAATTTAGGAGAACTGTGTTATCTCCAGGAAGGCCTTCACAGCAGGGGCGAGATGCCTGCAGCCACAGTCACCTTGAAGTTAATAGCAGTTGGAGCCAGATATCCTCAGCTGGAGTCACCTTGTCCTTGAGGCGTCACAGTGTCACAGGCCAATACAGGCCTCAGCAGTGACTAGTGACTCATAAAGGTTCATTTATTATGAATCAGCTGCCCATCTGCAGACAAGGTGCCTAAGACTCGGACAACTCCCAAGTAAACAGGAAAAGCCAATTGGTTAATATTAAATCCTGCTCAGAGCCACAGTGTAGTGGTCCCCAACACAAAACATTTGGAAACTGAAGAAAGGAGAACTGAAAAGAATAAAGATAAACTCTTGGGTTGTAGGGAATCAAGATACACATCCAAGTAAATAGACTTGGGTATAGTATTTAAAGTTACAGAGAGCTGAGTGTGGTGGTGAACACCTGTAATCCCAGCACTCAGGAGGCTGAGGCAAGAGAAGTGCCACTAGTTCAAAACCAGCCTCAACCTTGGACCCACCTCAGCTTGTGATTTTGCTCTATAAAAGTCCCTAGAAAAGACAGTCTTGGGTAACCCACTCAGGCCCCCCTCTGTCCCTCTCTTGGACAGAAGCTTTCTTTCTCTCAATAAATATATTCTGCTCTTAAAAAAAAAAAATTTAAAAAAAAACCAGCCTCAGCTACACAGTGAGTTCAAGGTCAGCCTGAACTGCATAGTGAGACCATGTCTCAAAAAAAATAAATTAATAAAATAAAATTATAGATAGTCCATTGAAAAATAATGGGGCCAGGGATATAACTCAGTGGCATAAGCGCCTGCCTGTCAAGCACAAGGTCCTGAGTTCGATTCCTGATGCAAAAAAAAAAAGAAAAGAAAAATATGACTGAAACTGAAGGATATGAGAAAAGGAAGAAGAGCAATGTATAAATTAACTAAATTCCTTATCACCACTAGCAGGAAAGGGGAACCAAATATCACAAGAGAAATAATGACCACCTTTTATTTTTCTTAACTCTTGAAATTTATTTCTATAAGAAAAGTATTTTTAAGATGTAAGACTAGTTAAATAAACTGATACTATGAAATATTAAGTAGCTATTAAAAGTACTAAGATGTAAGTTCTGTTACAGAAATAAATTTAAATATATTGCTAAGGTTTTTAAGGCAAGTTGTAGAAAATAAAATAATCCCAATTATGTTTAAAGTAAAATACAGCTAGATAAATGTGGAAAAATATCCAGAAGGATTCTAACTAAATTGTTAACCTAAGTTATTTCTGAGGGGAATAGAATTAGAGACAGAGGTGTGAAAGGAGAGTCCATTTGCATTTTGTGTAGTGCTACATAATCTGATTTCTTTATAATAAAAACTAATTTTTTTTTTTTTTGCGGTACTGGGGATCGAACTCAGGACCCTGCGCTTGCTAGACAAGCGCTTATTCCACTGAGCTATATCCCCAGCTAAGTTTTTAAAAGAAGGAGAAAAAACAAGTTACAAGAGCTGAAGGGAGCAGAAGTTTACCTGGCACTGACATGCCCCCAGGTGATAGTGTGGACACGTTCTGCCATGCTTCCAATAGTCCTTAAATCAAATCTCAGGATTTAAAAATTGTGAAAATATAAGGAAAAGGAAAAACTAGCGAGAGGAGCAACTTGTTTCAAAATTCTCAAACAAGCCAGAACTGAGAAACAGGGTCCCCTAGCCAAGCTCTCTCAGAGAGGGGACCCTGGGCACAGAGCAAGAACGGCACCTTGTACTCTGACCTTCTGCACCCACAATCTAAATCCCACCCCCGGGCACCTTTTATTTATATATTTTTATTTTTTTTCAATTTTATTTTAAAGACAAAAGAATGGAGACATATGAACCAGAAAAACCATAAACAATACAGAAAATACAAAGTTATACAGAATATAGTAGGGAATTAGCACTGGATGTTGTATTACATAGTTATCTTCACATTACTTAACACAAAAACATTAAAGGAAATACCAAATTATAGAGAATATAGTAGGGAATTTGCACTGGATGCTGTATATTATAAAGTTATCTTCACTTCTGTTAATACAAAAGCGATTGAAGAAATACAGAATTATAGAGAACACAGAAGGGAATTAGCTCTGGATGCTGTCCTACATAATGTTACCTTCACCTTTGTTACTCAGTTGCACAGATGATGGCCCAATTAATCATTCAATTTTTCTCCTCCCTCATCTCCGTTGCCCTACCACTCAATCAGTCATCTTCCCTGTGATAATAACTGTACTCCTGGGTTTATCTATATCCTTGGGCTCTCACCCTGGGAAGAGATATAGCTGCCTCAGACTATACTATAACATACATGGGTGTATACAAACTGCCATGGTTGGAGATGGGAAAGCACATATGCTCACAGCAGACCACCCAGCTCCACCCTGTCATCATGCTATGGGGGGGGGGGGGCGGGTCCAGTCCATGAGGTGCCCTGAGCAGGGGCCCTCAGCAGAGCAGCAGCAGAGCAGCCGTGGGGCCCACTGCGGAGCAGCCACGGGGCCCACTGCGGAGCAGCTGCAGGGCCCACTGCAGAGCAGCCGCAGGGCCCTCAGTGGAGCAGCCGCGGGGCACACGTCCCCATGGGGCGCCCTCTGTGACCCTTTTGGCTCTGTCCCATTGCCTTGATGCCAGAGGCCCTTCCTTCTCCTCCCACCTCCTCCTGATCTCCAGCATTACCGTTCCCCACCCCTTGCAGCTGGGCAATGGGTCTCCGAAGCTGAAGCTGCTAATGCTGAAACAAGGGCGTGGGCCAAGGGTATGCTTGGAGCGGCGACCTCCTCCCTCTCTGTCTCGTCTCCCTCCGACTGCGCCATGGCAGATCTCCGATCCCCTCCTCCAGAGGAGGTTTTGCTTAGTGTTTCCGAGGGTTTCAGTTCCCATTTCAGATCCTTCTCGAGTTCAGGATATCCACCTCTTTCCTTTCTGTCCTTCACATGTTGCTATATTCCTGTCTGAGTGGCATTCCTCCAGGAGGTTCCCTCTCTGCTGCCTACCCGGTCGCCCCGGGCACCTTTTAAAGCAAAGGCCTGAGCATGTAGGGAGATTGAGATGCAAGGAGCTAATCAGAAGAGTGGCGGCAAGAGAGAGTGCGGAGGCGAACAGTGGGCGGGGCTGCAGAGAGTGCTAAGCACTAGTTGGGGTGGAGCCCTGGTACGTGGGCGGGCAGAGATGGAGTGAGATGTCAAGATATGCCAGGTTTCCGGCTGGAAGGCAAGTTCCAACTGAGCCAAGGAATACCGCAGGGAGAGCAATGTCAGGCCGGCACTGGATGATGTGCATCGTAAGTTTCAGTTTTGTGCAAAAGGAACCATAGCATTGAAAGTCTATACATACAAATTGGTACCAAAATTCTACTGTGGTCTTTAATAGTCATTCGTGAATTAATCTTGCTAGGGCGGGGGATATAGCTCAGTGGAATAAGCGCCTGCCTAGCAAGTGCAGGGTCCTGAGTTCGATCCTCAGTACCGCAAAAAAAAATAATTAATTAATTAATTAATTTTTAAAAAAAGAATTAATCTTGCTCTTAGGGCTGGGGATATAGCTCAGTGGAATAAGCGCCTGCCTAGCAAGTGCAGGGTCCTGAATTCGATCCCCAGTACCGCCAAAAAAAAAAAATCTTGCTCTTAAAAGGGCAGTAATGTTGTTAGGACAGTGCTTTAATCCAAGTGACTATAGTAGCATGTTGGCAATGATCTCTAGTATTGGAATATTTACCATGTGCTACTGACTTTTCCAAGGGCTTTCCACTAATTTAATACTCCCTAAAGCACTGTAAGCTACCTTACTTTCATTATTCCTATTTTGAAACTAATGAAAGTGATCTTGTTTTAGTTAATACAACCAGCGTTGAGGCAGGACAGAGACCACAGTAGAGCATGCTCACCTTTCAGTGACTGGAAGCCTCGCTTAGGAAAAGTCCACGTGAATCCTCTTTCAGGCAACGATGACATCTGGGTGCCCTTGAACAAGTCATGCTATTCTGGTGGGATTTGGTTTCCCTCATCTATGTAAAACTGGAACTTCAATACACATTCCACTCAGGTGATAGAATCATTGAAAACATCAGTAAGGCCACAGGAGAAAAATTCCCTTGTCAGTTATAAATCACTATTATAATGTTAGGCAGGCCATTACAATTTTTAAAAAATTATTTTCTAGAAGACTAAATGAGATCTAACCATAGAGGCAGTGCTAGCCTGATTGCAAAATGAAATCCGTGTATGGACAGACAGGAGAACTGTGTAACAGTGTACCAGTGTTATTTTGCATAGAGTGCCAAACATTAAGAATACACTTCCTGCAGAAGAAAAAAGATATTTAAATATTGATTTGGTTATGAAAATATGCACACACACACACACAAAGATGGCTTATTAACCAAATCTGTCAGCTGTTAACCCCAAGTACTAACAATAAATGATCTTTGGCAATTATTAATTCAGTAATATGTAACAATTTTATTTGCAAAATTTTTTGAATAATATGAAGATTAGCTTGCTGTTCATGTCATTAACCAGAGTCTGAACGTTAACTGATAAATAGATTAAATAAAACAAGTTTAATGTTTTATGCTTCACAGTGGCCAAAAAAACTTTCAAGTGAATATGGGTTAAATCATGTATCCACAGAAGCTCTGAGTACTTCACTGAACCAGAGCTGGCATTTATGTTAGACCGGGGGTCATCATAAAGAGATGACAGCGCTTGATGAACTGAATGTCCCAGCTGAGAGCTTTCACTAATGGAAAGCATATGCGATACTGTAGGGTAGGTGAGTGGGGCGGGTAGAGGGGAGCAAGGGGGCCCAATCTTTCCAGGTATTGCTCACCAGCAATTTAAAACACCTTATTTAAATCTCTTGTAAAAGGTATGAGCTACTTCTCAAACTTTGAGCACCTATATGGTTACATGCTTTGATTTTCTATCAAGGTAAACATTGGCTTGAATACTCACCAGCCAGATGAGCATGCAGGACACTCCACTCCCTGCAGCAGTGCCAGGCACACAAATGCCTCAGGCCCACATACTCCTCTAAGGAGATCAATGGGACACCGCTCCCCTACCCACCAGATGGGGCCGGTCCTAGAGGCACAGTCTCTCTCTGTAGCCCAGCTACCTACACAGGTAGCAGTGGCCCCACCCTTAATGCCACGTTCACACAAGAGAGCTTCCTGCTTGGGCTGTCCCTGCAGTTTACCCTCCTCTCTTCACTGTGCTCCTGCAGTATAGCCACTGGCTACAGCCAGCCCCAAAAGCTCTCTCCACTGAAGCCTAAGGCCCTGGTCACTGACCTAGAATCCTCTGATTTGCTCAAGGTTGCTGTATGTTAGGAGCCTCCTGGCCCTTCCTTGCCAATGGCCCTACATAGTTGTCCTAAACTGAATGGTTGTCCTAAATTTAGTTATGGACAACAGATTCTTGGATACCAGACTTTTCACCCAGAGAAGGCCCTTTGGGATAAGAAGGGATGTGTCCACAGTGAGTTCCCTCCTCTCTGGTGTTTAGGAATGCATAGGACAAACCTTGGTGATGGTCACACTGATTGAGTCACAAAGGTTTTATTTCACCTTAATCCCAGGAAAATGACTACTGATTCACACTAGACTTTGCTAACGCTGACGGCTGCTCAAGTGACCCTTCACAAGACAGGGAACTAAAGCTTCTCTTTCTTAAGACAAAAAAACATTGAACTCTCTTCCTAACATTCTCTGTTACAGTAGCCTGACTGTGCTTATTTGCATCCCTCTGCACCATGAGACTAACAACTGGAGACTTTGCTGGAGCGTACCAGGAGCACATCCTGCCGATGTAGGACAGACAGACCTGACTGGTAATTGTCAACCTGTGTTCCCAGCTTGCCCCCACCTCCCAGGGAGTTGCCACTTCCTCCAGAATTTATGAATAGACCTCAGAAGATAAAAAGTTACCTGTAGAAACTTCATCAGGAAGTACTCTCAGGAGTACAGCTGGCCAGATTTAGCAAATAAAAATGTAGAACAGGACAGGTATGGGGTACACAGCTGTAACCCCAGCTACTCAGGACACTGAGGCAGGAGGATCACAAGTTTGAAGCCAGCCTGGGCAACTTAGCAACAGACAGACAGATTGTGTCCTTCCTTTGGGATCCAATCTGTGCCGCTCAAACAGGGAGCCAGGAATCTCCTCCAGTCTCCAAGAGGACAGTGCCTCAATGATCTATGTAGGGTTTAGGCATATCTATCACAATATGGTTACATAGTCATAGCATAAACATACACTTAGAAAGGTTTATCATAAACAATTTTGTGTGAGAATACTAGTGTGATAAGGTGTTCTAAGAAGTATGTTTGCAAGGGCTTTAGTGTATGAAGAGGATAGTTATAATTACTACTGCTATACAGAAATCCTTCACATATATTAACTTAGCTTTTACTCTTAAGGCAAAAGTTAAATTCCTTTAACAGGTTGTTTATGTGGTGTAACTGAACTAACCAGAAAGAATTAAACAATATCTTTAGAGTTCTTACAAGTTTAGAAAACAGCTTTAATAGCTACAAATAGATTTATTACCCAATATATGTATTTCATTTATATAATAACAAAGTGTTTGTTTTGTTTTAGTCAAACTTGATGCAGAGATCACGTTTAGATGGCAGGACCAAATTTAAATAGATGCAAATAATGTCTAAAGTCTAAATATGTTATATAAAAGACTGCGCTGACTAGTTACTCAGAATGCACTAAACTTATGTAATCTTAACTCCATAAACTTAATATTAAAGTTAGAGTCACAGCACATTTTAAGGTACATACATACACATATTCCCAGTCATATAATGGGTGAACTATAACTTAAAATAATAGCTGTTTATTTAATCAGTTATAAACTGATCACTGAAAACATTTTATAACAAGCTGTAGTAGTTAACTGATCATGTCAACCTGAGTGAGAAATGCCCAACTAAATTGGATCAGCATAGTCTGGGTGTGGCTGAGGGGATTTACTGAAAAGCTGCCGGGATTCACTGAGTGTGAGTGACAGTAGCCAATGGGCTTGCTGCCTGAATGGTATAAAAGGGAAAGGAAGAAGGAAGGCTCACTTCTGCTTCTTCAGAGGAGCTCATCTTCACCTTCAACTTGGATATCGTCCCCTGGCCTCCATCACAGACCACTGGCCTCCTGATACAGACTCACCCAGGGCACTGCAGTGAGCCCCAGGCCTTTGCCTGGACCATTCGATCTCCAGCTTGCAGACACCCGCTGCACTCTCCCCCACCTGGCTCTGCAGGCAGCCACTGTAGTCTGATCATGTCAATTCTTACACATTCGTATATCTTATATTGAATCCACTTCTCTAGTGAGCACTGACGGATGCACAAGCCAATATTTAAATAATCTTTAACATTTAAAGCTTGGCTTAAACTAGCTCACTGTTTAGCCATGCAAACCAAAAGCACTGGGCTTAATATGAGCGTTCATTTACCTATAAGCCAATTTAAATAGAACTTTTAGAGGATAACATATACCTGAGAGTTAACACATAGGCTCTAAATCTTATAAAATGTATATTACCAAACTTTGAAGTCTTTACTTATAAATTTATGTAAGCCTTGGGCCTAAAAATTTTTACCCTCCAATGTAAGTGAGTTTGGTAACCCTTGAATATTTTACAATAGTTTTTTTTCTATTTTAACATTAAAAACAGTGGTACAAAATTTCAAACCAAGATAGAAGGAGAGTAACAATGGTTAGTACATGGCTTATTGTTATCTTCAAAATAGTTGCTCAGATTATAAGATATAGGCATGAAAAATTGATCAAACAATATAAGCACAAACTGCTCTTTTCAGTGAACTAATAAAATTAGTAGTATAGCTATCTTAACTGATCATATATATATATATATATATGTGTGTGTGTGTGTGTGTGTATATACATATATTTACTTTTCTTTTTCCCTTGCTTCTTTTCTCCTTCTCATTTCCCAATATCTGTTGTACATTTTGGCTCTTACTTACTCTGTCCACTTCTTACTTGTTTTTCTTTTTTTTTTGGCGGTACTGGGGATCGAACTCAGGGCCCTGTGCTTGCTAGGCAGGCACTTATTCCACTGAGCTATAACCCCAGCCCCTACTCTGTCCACTTCTTACACTAGGGAGACAATACCATGTTTACATATGTGAGACTGATTTTTTTTACTTATGTATATGTCCCCAAGTTGCAGTCATTTGCCAATAATAGTCTTGTTTATCCTTATAGCTGAGTAACGCTTCATTATATGAAAATATAACATCTATTTTATCCATTCCTTGGTTGATGGGCATTTGGGTTGTTTCCAAGATTTAAATATTACAAATTGAGCTGTTATAAACATGGGTGTACATATATTGCTGTGGTATGATATTTTTAATTCTTCTGGGAAATTACCCATAAACAGAATGGTGGGGTCAAATGGGACCTCAAACTCTAGCTTTCTGAGGAATCTCCATATGGATTTCCACTGTAGTTGCACCAGTCTACCTTCACACTAACAGTGGAAAAGAGCTCCTTTTTCCCACACAGCCCCTCCAGCATTTGTTAGGGGTTGATTTCTTAACGATGGCCATTCTTTCTGGGGCAAGATGAAATCTCAGTGTTGTTTTAATTTGTATCTCTCGAATGACCAATGATGTTGATGTCGAGCATTTTTTCATATATTTATTTGCTGTCTGTATTTCTTCATGTGAGAAGTGTGTATTCATTTCAGATGCCCATTTCTGGATTGGGTCTTTAAATTTAGGGGTCTTGCTCTTCTTTTTCTAGAAGCTTGAGATGCACCATTAGGTTGTTTATTGTGCTCGTTCTGTTTTCCTGAGGTGAGAATTCACCACTATAAATTTCTCTCTTAGGACTGCTTTCATTGCATTCCATAAGTTTCGGAATGTTGTATCTTATTTCTCATTTAGTTATAGATATTATTTAATTTCTTCTTTAATTACATTTGTGACATATTAATTGTTCAGGAGGGTGTTATTTAATTTCTATGTGTTTATTGCATTTTTGCAGTTTCTTTTGCCATTAATTTCCAATTTCATTGCACTATGGTCAGATAGTATTCATGGGAAAATTTCAATTCCTTTGCATTTACTTAAGCATGTTCTGTGAGCTAACATATGGTCTATTTTAGAAGTTGTCCCATGCGCAGCTCAGAAGCATAGATATTCTGATGATATTGCATGGAACACTGAAAACATCTACTAAGTCCATTTGTGCACAGATTTGGTTCAATTCTGATGTTTCTTTGCTGATTTTTTTTGTCTAGTTGATCTCTCTCTTTGTGGCAATGGAGTATTGAAGCCTCCCATTACAGTTATGTTGTTGTTTATTTGATTGTCACATCTATTAACAGTTGTCATATAGTTAGGTGCTCTTGTACTTCGTGCATACATATTCATGATTGTTATCTCTTTCTCTTGAAGTTTTCTTCTAACAAGTACATAGTAATCTTCTTTATCTCTTTTCATCATTCTAGGTTTGAGGTTCACATTGTCTGCAAACAGAATACCTACCCCTGCTTTTTTTCTCTGTTCTTCTCATGTGGAGTATTGTTTTGCATTCTTTGACTTTCAGTCTATGAATTTCTTTTTGAGTTAAATGTGTTTCTTGTATATAGCATATTGTTGGACCTTGTTTCTTGATCCGTTCTGTCAGTCTGCTTCCTTTGATTGGTGAATTGAGGCCATTTACACTGATGTTTATAACTGATACATATTGGCTTATCTTTCTCATGATATTTCCCTGCTTTTCCCTTGTTTAATTGTTTGTCCTGCCTGGTAGTTTCCTTCTATTGTTATTCCTGGAATTTTGGTCATTTTCATCTCTGTCTAGAATGACAATCTCTGTAGGGTTCATTTAGTAGTCATAAATTTCTTCAGGTGCTCTTTGTCATGGAAGTATCTCATTTCCCCATTAGTTTTGAAAGATAGTTTTTCAGGGTACATCAATTGGGTTGGAAGTTGTTTTCTTTCAGAACTTGAAATACTTCACTCCAAGCTCCTCTTGACTTGAGGGTGTGTGTTGAGAAGTCTGCCATGATTTTCACGGGCTTTCTTGTATGGGCGATCTGTTTCTTTTCTCTAACAGCTTTTAATATTTGGCTCTTGTGCTGAATTTCTGGAATCTTAATTATTATATGTCTTGGTGTAGTTTTATTTTGGCCAGAGCTGTTTGGAGTTCTATATGCTTCATTTATTTGTGTATCAAATACTTTATCCATGCTTGGGAAGTTTTCTGACAGTATTTATTTTCTCTCTGTGTGTGTGTGTGTGTGTGTGTGTGTGTGTGTGTGTGTCTTTTCGAGACAGGGTCTTGCTTTGCAGTTTAGGCTGGCCTTGAACTCACTTTGTAGCCTACACTCGTCTCAAACTTGCAATGATCCCCCTGCCTCAGCCTCCTGAGTGCTGGGATTATAGGCACATACCATCACAATCAGCTTGCCATTATTTCTGTGAAGAGGTTTTTTTTATGACACTTGCGCTGTCTCCAGCTTTCTCATTAACCCCAGTCAATCTTATGTTATTTCTCTTTGCATCATCTTGCAGCTGTTGGATTGATTTTTTTCTTGTGTCTTGCTATTCTTAAGATATCTTTCTTTTCATGACCACTAGATGCAATTCTGTCTTAAAGATCTGAAATTCTATCCTCTCCTTCATTCAATCTATTGTATATACTTTCAGTGGAGGTTTTAATCTTTCGGATTTCTGTTTGGATCTGTTTCATGGATCCTATTTCTTTCCTGTACTTGTGGGCTGTGGATATAGCTCAGTGGCATAAGCACTTGCCTGGCAAGCTTAAGGTCATGAGTTGAATTCCTGGTACCAAAAAAAAACAAAGTTAAAAAAAATTTCCTATGTTGGGCATTTTTTGTTTCCATCATTTTTCTAAGCTCATCTGTTCTTTTATCTGTATCTTCTCTAATATCTTTGATTTTAAGCATCATTTCTTTTTGCACCCGGGAGATTATTTTCTCTATAGCCCTTTTTACTTGCTTTTTCACTTCTGTAGCTATCATTTCAGAAAGTTCCAGTGTTTGACTTCCCATTTTGTCTACATCATTGTACTCTGGGCTAGGTGGGCTGGGGGTCTGGGGTTGCATTTTGCTTCTGCATCTTGTCATTTTCTATTTTGTCTTTTTAATTTTGTTTTCTATGTTGATGCTTGCCAATTTACTATGACAGATAGCTTTATCACTAGAACTGAGGCTTCTGTAGATGTCTGTTCTTTTGGTTCTCTATATGTTTGTGGTTCTTTATAGCTATCCCAGGAAACTATCTTCCCAGTTTGTAAAGGATACAATGTTGCTATTTGGCTCAGCATGCAATGCTTTGGGTTTGTTTGTTTGTTTGTTTGTTTGGGGGTTTTTGTTTGTTTGTTTGTTTTTAATTTTCTTTTAGCATGTAATGCTTTAGTACTGGGTTATGGTGGTGACTGTGACACCATAGACTCACAGTGTTATCATACAGGGTAGAAAAACTGATTATAAATGTATAACACCCTGGCTAGAGTGCTACAGTTAGTAATAACAACAGTTTCAAGTACATCTTAACTATTGACAAACTATGGTAACCATTATCCTGCAACTTCCAACCACAGGAACAAATTCTGAAGTTATATGACAAAATCAAACACATAGCATGCAGTTGTCTGCAGTAGTTTTTCCCTTAGTGTAGTGATTTTACACTTTTTTGGGGGGGAGTAAGATGGGTAGGGGGACAGAATAAAGTGATGAACGAGGTCAAACATAGTAGAGTCAAGCTGGAGGTCAAAGAATGATCACCCAAGTTTCAAGAAACTGGAGGACACAGGAGGGAAAGAATGAAACAGAATGTAGAAAAGTAATCAGAAAAGGGAGAGACAATGTTTCCCCACTTGAAAGTTTAAATTCAAAAAGTAGTTTAGGAAAGAGCAAAGTAGGGTCAATAGAAGAAAGCAAAAAAGAAGTAAGAAAGCTAAAGAGTGGGGAAAAAAGAAAGAAGAAAGAGAAGGAGAATGGAAAAGAAAGGAAAACGAGAAAGAAAAAAGTAGACTGAAGAAAGGCAGGAGAGAAAAGAAAAAAAATCCAAACCAAAGATAACCACAAAATACAAGACAAAACGAGGTGACTTCCAACCAGACGGGAGAGGGACAGACAAACAGACAAGCAAAGGAAAATAGAAGTAGTAAGATCCCTCTGGGGTTTACAGTTCTGTGATAGCACTCATGTCAGATCCCAGAAATGTGCTGTGTACTCCAGCCAACTCTGGCTGACCGTCATAAGCCAATCTTGTCATTGCTTATGCATTTATGTACCTTATGTTATATCTGTTCCTCTAATAAAACCCTGACCGATATATTTGCTTATTTTCTTTCTTTATTATAAAGCCAAGTTTGAGGCTGTATCTTTTTACTCTATAACTTACATTTGGAGAAAATATAGAGGAGAATGAATCCATTTTAAATCTTTTATTTTAAGTCAGTCCCAAGTTTTTAAAATATAACCTGATGATAATGTTTCTGGGGCAGACACTGGGTGCGCGTAATAGTCTAAAATGCAGCACACCTTTGGAAAAAAATAAGGAGACAGTATGAAAAAAAAGAGTCCCCAGGCCAGATTCTCCAAGTGGGATTCTGCCCTGTCTCTCAGGACTGGGAGTGCCCGGGGAGGCAGTTCTGCCCTGCTTCCCGAGGTGACCAGTCCAGGCGTCCCTGCCAATCATGCGGAAATCTGCTGCTGTGACGATCAGGACAAGTGTCCTTGTTTCTGGCACACAGCTCTTCCAATCTCCTTTAGCACATCAGAAAAGACAAGGGAGAGGAAGTTGCACACAACAGGTGGGCTTTACTAAAAAAATCACCCCAGAGGTCTTTGTATCTAATGTCTTAGCTACTTTTTCATGGTTGAAACGCAATACCCAACACCCACAACTCTAAGGAGGAAAGATTTTTTTGGCACAGTTTGTAGAGGTTTCAATGCATAGTTGGCTGGCTCTCAGGTAGGGTGGCACAGAAGAGGGAACTGACAGAGGAGAATTGCTCCAGGCATGTCTTCTGCCTCTCCCTACATGGTCTCTTCCGCTGAGTAAGTCTTTGCAACAGAGCGCAGCAGATAGAGAAATGAAGACAAGGTACACAAAGCTGGGAACAGGTGGCACCTTCTCTCCAGGTGGGAGGAAAAAGAACTGCTCAACCACCACAGCACGCTTACTTCTACATTCAGCAGGTTGACGTCACATGACACACTCTGCCTACAACCCATTGCTTGGATTGCTCTGGCCACCTGGTGTAGTCTGGACCGGAGCAGCTTGTTCGTTCCAGTAGCTCACCTTGGGCACTTTTTGTTCTCAGATAGCCTTGCTCCAGCCTCGCATGTGTGATCACTCCCCAGCTTGAGCTGCCCCCTACAGGTGGGAGCCATGGATGGAGTATGGGAAATTGAATTTCCCAAAGTACTATAATTTATAGCTCTGGAAATTGCAGGTTCCTGACACTCACATCCAAATACAGTTAGTTACACATGGGATCTTGTTTAGGGTAACAACAGACAGGGTTACTTCTACCGGGCTCTCTGCTATGTGTGAGACAGTGTGCTACTGACTTGACAGGTATAATCTTCTCTACCCTTACACGCTGTGTTTTTACCCAAGAGAAGAGCTGCTTACCCAAGATCACAAAGTAGTAAAATCCAGCTTCAGACCCTGATCAGGCTGACTCCAGAGACTTGCTCTTACTTGTACCACCACCTAGCGCATTCTGGAATCCGAAAGAATGGTGCCAGTGTTCTAGGTGTGTCATTGCTCAGGGTTCTTCGTGAGCCTCAGCATGTGCCTGCACATTAGAGTACAAGAAATATTAACGGCAGACCTTTGAGGAAAGGTCCTTAGAGCCTACGACCTCCCCAGGCCTGCCCCACAGGAGCACTTACACCCCCCTGTGATGCTTGCTTGCCTTCTCAGGGGAGCAGGTTGCACTTTCTTTGTATCACGAACAAGGGAGGGTGACATTTATTTCTCCATAAGAAAGGACAACATGTATCATTTAAATCATGTGAAGTCCTCTTGTTGGAAATCCCTTCCTGTTTTCAGATTATGTTTGCATATTACACACAGACCATTAACTACTGTCCCAAACCTTATGAAAAAATATTCAGACTGGGTGTCAGGAACCTTTAACAACTCCCCTGGAGTGAAACCATCAGAGTGGGTGGTCACCCAGGGTGCTCCCGCCTCAGCCACCCACGGGACTGCCCCACCCGCATCCACAGGAGGAGGCTGAAGTGGAGTAGTCCTGGAGCCAGCCTGTGCCTCAGGTCGCTTGTCCAGGTGTCTTCACTGCAACTAAAGGAATATTTAATTCTATGGAAGGAGGAGACCTGGTCCTTGTTTTCCAGTACCTAAGGTGAAGAGTAACATAACCACAGTAAAGAATGTGGAGAAGTAGGGGAAATATTTAGGAATCCTATTTGCCTTTTTTTTTTAACATGCTTACCTGCATATCTCTAAGGTAAATACACAATTTTGACTGTTCCTGGTGTCGGATGTGGAATGTTGCCCTATAGTTTTATTGCCCTATATTGCCCTATACTGTGATTAACCCTTCCCCCATTTTTGTGATTACTGGCCTGATATAAATTCTAGGAAATAAAACTACTGGCTCAAAGTTCATGAATTCACAGTTCATCTTACCAAAACTGCTTTCCACCTATGCGTAGAAATTCATACTGCTTCCAGGAGCACACAAGAGCACCAATTTTATTTCACGTTCTTACTATCATTTGGTGCCACCTTCTTAGCTTTGGTTTCATTTGCCTTAATGAGTGCAAAGCAGAACTTTCTTGCTTTTATGTTAAGTAACAATGACACTGAACATTATTCTATACGTTCGTTGGTCACCAGCTGCATTTTCTCTCTGGTGAATTGTTTCCTTTGCCCTCTCATTCACGGTCATTTTAAAAATTATGTTTCATTAATTCTTTACGTAACTCCTTGCATTGGCAGTAAATTCTACATACTCGGCACCAGAGTAAAACCTGCTCATCATTCCTTTATGATCCTGAACAGTCCTCAAACTTCTGGAGATGACGACCAAGGTAGAGGTGATTTCATTCATCGCTACGCATTCGAGACCTTAGCACCAGACTCAGCGTCCGGGAAGAGATGAAACGAAGGGACCCATGAGGAGATAACAGCCTACCTAATATGACATAAAAATTCCCTCATGCGCGGGTTACAAAAGCATCGCATCCCCGCGCCTTCATGCTGCAGCAAAAACCACACTTGCTTAGACTCTTGTCCAAACAACCCCGTCCCGAGGTCCCGCCCCTTCCCGCTCAAGACACGCCCATTTCCCCGCCCCCGCGCCCAGGGCCTCCGCGGGCCACGTGGTCTGGCGTACGCACAGGCCGCTCGCGCCGTTGCGCTTCCGGGTTGGCAGCGCGGCGCGGGAGCGCCAGCGGGGGGTGCTCGGGCAGCAGATTGTCCACTAGGCTGGAGTGGGCCAGCAGCTACCCGTAGTACCCCGCCGGGCGCCGCCGAGAGGTAGGTCCGCCGCGCGACGCCGCCGTGGGGTTGGGTCCGTGGTCGTGCTTCCCCGGCGGCCTGCGGACCGGGCAGAGCTGGGGCCTCCCCGGGCCGGTTCTTGCGCTGCCGTCCGAGGGAAAGGAGCGCCCGGGGCTCCTCCGCGCGCTGCCTGCTGCCCGCCTGGCCGTGCTACGCCGCCCTTCAGTGCGAGGCCCCACGCGGTTTATGTTATGCCTCCCCAGGTTCACGTTGCACTGGTGAATTTATTTGCCTTTTAAAATATTTGTTCTTGTACTGTGTGGTGGCAAACGCCTGTAATCCCAGCGCTTGGGAGGCTGAAGCAGGAGGATAGCCTTGAGGTCGAAGTTAGCCTAGGCTACATCGCGAGTTCAAGCCCAGCCCGCACTGCGTAGCAAGACCTTGTCTATAAATATTTGTTCCTACAGATGAAATAGTTAACGTGTGAGATCGAGGCAGTGTGGTTTTCACTCAATGACTGTGTGACCCTAAAAGTTAGTGCAGCATTTACTACTGGTTGATTTCTTTCTGCTAGCTATTCTTTCTGGGGTGAGATGGAATCTGTTTTAATTTGCATCTCTTGAATGACCAATGACGTTGAACATTTTTTCATACACTTACTTACTATTTGTATTTATTCATCTGAGCAGTGTGTATTCATCGCAGATGCCCATTTTTGGATTGGGTCGTTGAATTTGGGGACCTGATTTTTTTCAATTCTTTATGCGTTCTAAATAGAAGTCCTTTGAGGGACAGTTCACTGAAATGTTTTCCTAAGTCGTGGGTAGTCTGAACAACTGCTTTGAGGATAACAGCGTGCAATGTAACAACCATTGTTGCATTCTTAGCACCTTGTTTTCAAATTCTTCATCGTTTTTACTGTTTTTTTATTCTCTTTTTTTAAGAAGTTAGTATAGGAAGGGCTTTGCAGATGGCTTGACCCCATCCCTCTTTCCAGGGGAGGAAATGCACCCTGAGAGGTTATGTGCTTACTGGGAATCAGCCCAGCTGTGTGAGGTGCGATAGGACTGAGAACCCAGAGCAGAGTTTCTCAGTGGGAAACGGTGGTATCAGCTTCGGTTAGTTCACATCGGCTGGGGCAGCCGTGTCAAACAGTGCTTCATCCTCTTTAAACGTTGTGTTCTTATTTCAGAGTTGAGCCTTCTTGGCTTGTGAAGAAAATGGCAGAAGCACCAGCAGAGCTTTCTGAAGGGCAGCTTGTTGTACACTCAGACACTCACAGTGATGCTGTCCTAGCCAGTTTCGAGGACCAAAGAAAGAAAGGCTTTCTCTGTGACATTACTTTAATTGTGGAGAATGTGCACTTCCGGGCCCACAAATCCTTGCTTGCCGCCAGTAGTGAGTACTTCTCCATGATGTTTGCAGAAGAGGGGGAGATCGGACAGTCCATTTATATGCTGGAAGGCATGGTTGCAGACATTTTTGGTATCCTGCTAGAATTCATTTACACAGGTTACCTCCACGCTAGTGAGAAAAGCACAGAGCAAGTCCTGGCTACAGCGCAGTTCTTAAAAGTCTACGACCTGGTCAAGGCTTACACAGACTTCCAGAGTAATCATAGCTCCCCAAAGCCAGCGACTTTGAACAGTGCTGGGGCTCCCGTGGTTGTTATTTCTAATAAGAAAAGTGACCCTCCAAAGCGGAAACGAGGAAGACCAAGAAAAGTCAGTAGCTTGCAGGAAGGGAAACCGGAATTGGCTGCAGAGGAGGAAATACAGCTCAGAGTGAACCATTCGGTTCAGAATAGACAGAACTCCGTGGTTAAAGAAGGAGACAGTGGGCTACCGAGTGAACAGATTCCAGCGAAAGCAAAGGAAGACTCTGAGCCTGCTTGTGAGGCAGGTGGAGCAGAGCCAGCTGAAAAAGATGAGAACTGTGATCCCAAGACCCAGGATGGGCAGGATGGCCAAAGTCGGTACAGCAAGCGCAGGATCCGGAGGTCCGTCAAACTCAAAGATTACAAACTTACTGGGGATGACGACGACCAGGGTTCAGCCAAGAGGGTGTGTGGAAAGAGAAAACGCCCCAGTGGTCCCGAGGCCCATTGTAAAGACTGTGGCAAAGTTTTTAAGTACAGTCACTTTTTAGCAATCCATCAGAGGAGCCACACGGGTAATTACACTTTCAAAACTTACTGCAGTGCGTTTTGGAATTCGGAATGGTAATGATACAGCTTTCATCACTGCGGGTTCTACGGGATGTAGCCTTTGTACGTGTCATTGCGTTCCATTTTTACAGCAGTCTTACAGGGTAGGTGGTAGTGTCCTCGTGGTATGGATGAAGGGACCCAGTCCTGGAGAGCTGGAATAGCTTGGCCAGGTGTACCTGTTCTGCAATAGAGCTGGCCTCTGTCCAGGATGGGTACTGTTGGTCACTGGCTTCAGCCTCATCTAGTTACATTCTTCAGCTCAGTTTACTCTCCTTTCTGATTGCTGAAGCTTCTTCGTCTTAACCACAGTGTTCTTTCGCCCAGCTCTCGGGGTAGCTTTCTGCATCAGCCCACTAGCTATAGGTACTTCGCTCCTTTTGGCTCCTGGCCCAGCACGGGCCAGCAGACCCTTTTGTGATGATAAAAACGTTCTCAGTTCACATTGTCCCAGTGGCCATTAGTCACATGTGCATTTCAAGTGCTTGAATTGTGGCTAGTGTGACTGAGAAACTGAATTTTTTATTTCATTTTTGTTCATTTCAATTCCATTAACACTGGCTGGCTGATTGATAGCCAACATACTGTATTGTTGCAGCACAGGCCTTGGGGATTTCCCCAGAAATCTTTTCCTCCCTTCAGGCCTCTCAAGCATTTAACTCACTGCTCTTTGGGTCAGGTTATAGTTGCCACTTACGTACCCCTCAGTGCAGCGTATGCTTGTGTGGGAGCTGGTTCTGTGCCTGAGTTGTCTCCCGTCACAGTGGCTGGCAGTGCTGCGGCGCTCAGCTTCTGATGCTCTTGTTCTCAGCCTGCGTCTTAGAATCACCTGGAAAACTAAAGCTCCCGGGGCTGGTCCCACACCCCAGCTTCCGACTGAATTGTCTGGAACCTTGATATTCGAAAAGCAAGGAGTGAATGTACCTATAGGGTAAAAACCCTGCATTCTAGTACTTGGAACAAAGTAGATCCTCAGGAAATATTGTGCTGGGCACAGTGGCATAGGCCTGTAATCCCGTCACTGCAGAGCCTGAGGCGGGAGGATCAGCATGGGCTGAATAGTGAGTTCAGTACCAGCCTGAACTATATACTGAGATTCTGTGTGAAAAAACCAAAAAAGAGAAAACATTTCACCTGTAATAGGTTCTTTTTTTATTTTTATAGTGGATTCTATCTTGCACTAGGTTGTGTTTTGGTTACTTTCATTAAAGATGCACGTATGTACAGTTTATAAAGAGTCGTATTCTTCTGTAAGACTCGTCCAGGAAAAAACAGCGTATGGAATCTTCCCTTTGTCCCCAGGATTCTGAAGTATTGCAGTCACTGTGGTATCAATTACTGTTACGCTTATTAATATTAATTATACAAGTTAGTGGACTTCACTGGGACATTCCATGTGCACATTCAGTGTGCACCAATCCCGCCCACCTCTCTTCTGCCCGCTGCTTCCCCTCTCTGCTTTCTGCTGTGTCCCACCTATGCAGCCCTGTCCCTCTCCCCTGCCCTAAAACTCTCTTTTCTTTCAGATCATTGTTTTTCCCCCCAAATTCCACATACAAGACAAAACGTCTGACACTTGTCCTTCTGTGTCTGGTTTGTTGCACTTAGCGCTATGCTCTCCTTTCTGCAAATGACAGGACCTCATTCTGGATGGTTGAGCAGCATCCCGTTGTGTATGTGTGCCCCACTTTCTCTAGTCCTCTGTGGCAGGGCGCGCGGATGGTTGTGGACAGCACTGCAGTAAACATGGCTATGCGGGTGTCTTTTTTTGCACACCGACTTCATTTCATTTGAATATAGTACAGTATTCTCAAAAGTGAGAGAGCTAGGTCATGTTCTATTTTTAGTTTTTTGAGAAACCTCTATCCTGTTCTCTACTATGGCTGTACTAATTTACATTCCTGCTGTACATAAGAGGTCTCCTTTGTGCATCCTCGCCAGCCTTTGTTTCTTTTACAGGCACTCTGAAACGAGGTGATGTCGTTTTGATTTGCACTTCCATTGGATGGTTAGTAATGCTCAGATAGATACAATATTTGCCATGTGTATACTGCTTTCATGTATCTTTTGAGAAAATGTCCATTCATATAATATGCAAATTTTTAAAATTAGTTCATTCATACATTTTAGGTACACATAATGGTCTCATTCATCATAGGGAATTTGTACCTGTACATGATATATCTTGATTTTTTTTTTTTTTTTTGAGACAGGGTCTTGCTATGTAGTTCAGGCTGGCCTTGAGCTCACTTTGTAGCCCAGGCTGGTCTTGAACTTGCAGTGATCCTCCTGCCACGGCCTCCCGAGTGCTGCGATTACAGGCATGTACCACCACACCCAACTGATTTTTTTTTTATTTTTCATTTATTTTTTTGCTTTTGAGTTCTTTACATGTTCTGAATATTAATCCTCTGTCAGTGAATAGTTTGAGAGATTTTTTTCCCATCCTATAGGTTGTTTCCTCACTCTGATGATTTTTTTTTATTAGTATACAGAAGGTTTTCAATTTGATATAATCCCATTTGTCAATTCTTCTGTTTCCTGAGCTTT
Organism: Dinomys branickii; assembly: GCA_004027595.1. NCBI lineage: Eukaryota > Metazoa > Chordata > Mammalia > Rodentia > Dinomyidae > Dinomys > Dinomys branickii. Next base: position 27,755 of record PVLD010008727.1, read on the forward strand.
TGGGGTACTGCCCAGGAAATTCTTGCCTGAACCAGAATCTTGAAGTGTTCCCCATATGTTTTCCTGTAGTAATTTCACAGGTCTTACACTAAGGTCTTTCACCCATTTTGAGTTGAGTTGTGCCGCGTGAGAGTGAGGAATCTAGTTTCAGTCCTCTAAATGTGGGTATCTAGTTTTCCCAGCACTCTTTGTTGAAGAGGCCATCCTTTCTCCAGTACATTTTGACTCTTTGTCAAGAATCATCCTGCCAGTGTGGTGGTGCATGCCTGTAACCCCAGCACTGAGGAGGATCACCAGGAGTTTGAGGCCAGGTGGGCTACATAGTGAAACTTTGTCTTTAAAAAAATAATCAGCCGAAGATGCATAGAGTTATGTCTGGATCCACTGTGCTCACTTCAGCGTACATTTCTGGGTCCTCTGTTTTGTTCCATTGGTCTAAATATCTGCTTTTCTGCTAGGGCCATACTGTTTTTGTGACTGTAGCTCTGCATTATGTTTTGAAATTCAGTACTGTGGTGCCTCCAGTTGAGGATTGTTTTGGCTATTTGGAAATCTTTGGTGCTTCCATATGAATTTTTGGATTTTTTTTCTAGTTCTGGAAAAAATGATACTGGTATTTGGTGGGGATTGTGTTGGCTCTCTAGATGGCTTTGGGTAGTATGGCCATTTTACCAACATTAATCTTAGTCCATGAACATGGAAGATCATTTAACCTTCTAGAGTCTTCTTCAATTTCTTTAGTGTTTGATAATTTTCTTTTCATTTTCTTTTCTTTTTGTTTTTGGGTGTTTGTTTGTGGTACTAGGGATTGAACCAAGCATTGTGCATGTTACCACTGAGCCCAGAGCTTGATACTTCTCACTGTAGAGGCCTTTCACATCCTTAGACAGGTTTGTTTGGAGGAATGGGTAGTGTGAATAGAATTACTTTGCTGGTTTCTTTTCTCAGTGAGTTCGTTACTGATGAATAGAAATGCTTCTCATTTTTACATACGGATTGATTTTATGTCCTCCTACATTACTGAATTAGTTTATTCTAAAGTCTTTGGATGGAGTCTAGGATTTTCTGTGTATTGAACCATATTATTTACAGATGGGCGTAACTTGTCTTCTTTCATGTTTGCCTGTCTGTCTTTTTTCCATTCTTTCTTCTGACTAATTGCTCTGGCTAAAATCTGAAGTCATGTTGTCCATTTTCTTCCATTGACCAATACCAGAGAGATCCAAACAGGTTGGAAGCTCCTACTGATTAGTTCCTGAAAATTTTCCTGAAGTATTTCATCGGTAGTTTCTTCCCTCCTGTGCTCTGGCTTCTTCCTTCCCAGAATTCCTGTTTGGGTGTTGGACCTCGCAGGCTCCACTCCTAACATCTTTATTTTTTATTCATATTTTCCATTACTGCTTGCTGTACTTCCTGGCAGAGTTCTGCTTCGTCTTTTTAGTTTTTTGTTTTGTTTTGTTTTTTGAGGCGAAGTCTCAATTCCTCAGGCTTGTGATCCTCCTGCCTCAAGGCTGCTAGGGCTGGGATTCTAAGCGTGTGCCGCTGTTCCTTCTCGTTTTGTTTTGTTTTGTTTTTTGAGACAGGGTCTCGCTATGTAGTGCAGGCTAGTCTTAAACTCACAAGGTCCTCCTGCCTCTGTCTCCCGAGTGCTGGGATTACAGGCGTGTGCCTCCGTGCCTGGCCTTAGCCAGCTCTTTGTATTTTACAGTGTAATGTCTTGTGTGAGACTGTTAGTGATAACAGTTATTCATCCTAGACAGTCTCTTTTTTCTTGCTTTTCTCTTCTTACTTCTCTTGGTATATTACTGCTACTATTAAACATTTTCCTTGAATGCTGATGCTTTTGTTTGTTTGTTTGTTTGTTTGTTTGTTTGTTTTGAGACAGGGTCTCACTGTGTAGTCCAGGCTGGCCTCAAACTCACAGTGATCTTCCAGCCTCAGTCTCTAATGCGCTGGAATTACAGGTGTGCACCACCACAGCTGGCCTAGAATGATGACGCTTTTCATATTTGATCATATGTAAGAGTATGTTACTGAAAACTACAGACAGCCCTGACAGTATGAGGAGAGCCTGTGAAACAGGGGCCTCATTGGAGGAGTTGTGGCTGCTGTACCCTGCTTCCTTCCTGATGTGTGGGTGGGCAGCTGCCGCTCTCCTGCGTATGTCCATCACCTTCCAGGAAATGTGCTTTAACTCTTCCTGGAGGCAACAGGCCTTGCTGCCAGTGTCTGAGCAGAAAGGTCAATCTTGTCCCAAATGTAGACTTTGACCATGTCCCTCTGGAATAGACCTACTCAGTATGCCTGGCAGCCCCAAATCCAGAGACCTTCTCTTCTACCCTTTCTGGAGAGTAATCTCCATCTTTGATTTGGAGAGGGCCAGCCCCTTGGCTCTGTGGAATAAGGGCCTGGTTCTAGGGCTCTCATTACCTTTGAAACAAACTGTTTTTCTCCCATCTTTTCCGAGATTTTGACTGGTGCCAGCTCCCGAGCCTTTTGGAGGCTCTGTCCTAAAAATTAGGTTGTATCTCATTGTCCTCACTGCTGACTTTGGATTAATCGGTTTCACCTCCCAAATGTTTATTGCTGATGTTCTCTCCTCCGATTCCTCAACCGTTGGCTGTGGGCCCTTTAAGATACATTCCTTTCTTGTTACTTTGATTTGTGCTTACACCCCTGCTTCTGGACCTCTCATTCCAGGGGAGCGACCCTTCAAGTGTAATGAGTGTGGAAAAGGCTTTGCCCAGAAGCACTCCTTGCAGGTCCACACCAGGATGCACACGGGCGAGCGGCCGTACACCTGCACTGTGTGCAACAAGGCTCTGACCACCAAGCACTCGCTGCTGGAGCACATGAGCCTGCACTCAGGTAACTGGCCTGCATCACAGGGCCACCTGTCCCCAGGGTCCCCTCTGCAGCATGGACATTTCTGGGATCTAAATGATGTTTTATTAGCCTGGGGTCATTTTCTACATGGAGTTATTGAAAGACAGATCTGTGCCACTGTCAGAATTCAGTTCAGAGTTGTACACAGTGCTGAGCTTTCAACTAACACTTATGAACTGCCCCCTGGGAAGTCAGTGTGCAGAGGTTCTTTGTTTAACTAGTAGAGTTTGCAGTTGTTTTGAGTGCCTCTGGGGGAGACGAATCTCCAGGTCTGCCCTGGGTCCCAGCAGTCCCGTTGCCCTTGGTGCCTTTTGTACATTTAAGTATCCGCTCTTGCCTGAAGGCTTTCGAGTGTGGAGTCACCTGTATCCTTTGTAGAAAGCGGGAATCTAGGTCCACTCTGTTGTTTACCTCTGTAGTGAGTTTGAGGCCAGCCTGGACTACACAGTGAGACCCTGTCTCAAAAAAACCAAACAAACAAAAGCATCAGCATTCTAGATCTCTGCAGGTATTTGCATGATTTAAGTGTCCTATTTTTTATTTGGCAGGACAGAAATCTTTTACCTGTGATCAATGTGGAAAATATTTCAGCCAGAAAAGGCAGCTAAAGAGCCATTACCGAGTTCATACAGGTACAGTGCCCATAAAGCGAGAGGAACTTTGCATTGGTGGGAAGAGATGCAAATGTGAATTGTTTGGAAAGAATTAGGTTAATATTCTAGATAAAGGGCTATTATAAATAAAGGGATATTTTGGGAAGATATTCTTAAAGTCATCTGAATGGGAGATCATCGTGTTCTGTACTACCATGTGACTTGAATTTTTGTACCATGGTTTTGATGCTACACTTAGAAACCCTGCAGAATTGGCATCTTTAAGAAGTGCCACTTGTGCAAGAGGGCTTGGTCAGCCCTGGTGCCTGGACAGAGGCACCATCTCCACAGCAATCATTCGGGCTTTTCTCCAGCCTGGTCGACCCCATGTCCTTCTCTCCCTCCTGCCAAAGGAACAAGGATTGAAAGGAAGCAGGGCACACCTCCTTTGAGATCCGCTGGCCGCTCACACCCACGCTTTAGGGCGAGGGCTCCCTCTGCAATGACCGGGAGGGTCCCAGCTCTGTCAGGCAGGCAGTAAGCTGAAGTACATTAGGGAATGGCAACTGTTACCAAATTGATAAAAGAATTGTGTTGTTGTTAAAGTACCATATTTAAAGTGATTATTTTTCAGGGAATGCTTTAACACAAATCACTGAAGAAATGCAGGGAGAGCGTATATGCACTGACACTTTTTTTATTGTTGCGACAAGGCCACTCATTACCGGAATGTAACCACTGCCATCGCAAATTCATGGATGTGTCTCAGCTAAAGAAACACCTCCGAACACACACAGGTAACAAACGCACCATCTGGCCCCCTTCCTGGCACATGTGTGGTTTGTAGCCAGGGGATGTGCTGGGTCCCTGCTCAGCCTATGTTTGAGAATGCTTATTGTAAACAGAGTTCCGGCTATACAAGTAGATCCCTGGGAAGCCCAAGGGAGAATGTGGTGAGCACTGTTCTGTGGGACATCACATCTCTCTAGGTTAGCAGAACAGGTCACTCGCTGATCGATGTTCATGTGTGAAAGTTCACTTAATGCCACAGAACAGTAGGCGGCTGTCCTGCCCTTTTCGTTTACCTCCGCACTGAAGATGACAGAGTAAAACTGGGGAGACAGAAGGCAGCATAGACAGAGAATTCCCCGGGCTTTCCCTTAGAACTAGCAGCTCCCACCCAGCCATCCTCACCTCCAGAAAAACCAGCCATGGGGTTAAAGAAGAGGCAGAAGTGGTTGGGGCATGTGATGTGCTTTCACTTAAGGTCAGAAAACTAAAACCATGATCTTGCACCTTTTGGGAAGGGATGCATGAATAAGTAAGCTGTTACTTTCAAAGAAAAACTTCCCATTGTAGTCTGAGTAACAATTTTGTTAAGTAGTCTGTAGAACTTTATATAAAAGGGTTTAGAGCGCTTTGCACTTGTGTTTTAAATGCAGGTTGAATATCTGTAATCCAAAAATCCAAAGAGTTTGAGTGCTGACATGATACCACAGGTGGGGAATTGCATACCTGGCCTTATAAGGGGCCTCACAGTTAGAACTCAGATGTACTAGAAACATCACCTTCAGGTTTTTGTGGATCTGGTTTGTGTGAATAGAAGTGAATCTTGTGTTTAGACTTGGATCCCATCCCCAAGATACCTTATGTATATGCAAATATTTCAGAATTCTTTTGTAAATGTCCAAAATCCAGAACACTTCTGGTCCTACAGCATTTGAGATAATGGACATTCAACCGGTACCAGTGTTTCTTAAATTATCTCAGAGGGACAGAATTTCAGGAAAACAGTCTCTCTGTGGTACTTCTACAGATGTTCACACTAATGGGTTCTGTGGACTTTATCCACTGAGTACGTTTCCTGAGCAGATACTAGGGACCAGGTCTCAGCTTGTAGCTGTGAGTGAGAGGGACAGTTCCTGCTGGCGAGGGTCAGCATTCAAACGGGGAGACAGAGTAAGCAAGTGTGTGATGCAGTAGGTATGGTGAGGGCCGAAGAGCAGTGCAGCGCAGGCTGGGAAGCAGTGCGGGCCGGGACCATGCTGGGAGTGAGCCAGGTGTCTGCGTCTTGGACAGAGATCAGCGTGCAGTGGGGCCAGAGCCAGTCATTGTGGATGTCCAAGGGTGGGGGCATTGTGACCTGCCGGAGAAGCACCGGGAGGCAGCCATGGCCACAGCAGAACAGGGATGCTGGCAGTAGGAGGAGGTGGTGTTAGTGGATTTTAGGGACAGCTGGAGTACATGTCATGCAGGGGTTCTCTTTTGTTTTGTTCTGGGTTTTTTGTTGTTTGTTTGTTTTTGGCTTTTTTTGAGATGGGGTCTCACTGTGTAGTTCAGACTGGCCTTGAATTCACTATATAGCCTAGGCTAGCCTTGAACTCATGGTGATCTTCCTGCCTCAGCCTCCCAAGTGATGGGATTACAGGCGTGTACCACCGAGCCAGCTCAGTTCTTACTTTTAAACACAAACTTTACCCAAAAAACTGGGTTCTGGCCACAGGGGTTCTGGCTCCATGGCCTGGGTAGAACCTCAGAAGTAACCCTCTGTGCCAGGCATGCATGACACATAGTGAGGCCCTGTCTGAAGAAAACCTGACCCCTCTGTAATTTTGGGTGGGTGCAGACTTAAGCACTTGGAGCCATGTGAGACTGTTGGGTTTTCTGGGTGAGGGGTGGCTTCACCTAGAGGAGGGACATGATGTGGCTGTTTTAGGGGGATCAGTCCTCCTACCCGGTGGGCTGGGATAAGGAAGGCTGGAGCGGAGACACGTTAGATGGCTGTTGCCCTGATAAGGGTTTAGCACTTTGCAGTGCTGGTGGGCATAGTGGCAGATGGGCTAGTGCTGAACAGACTCTCAGGAAGTCGGAGTGGTTTGCTCATGATCAGATGTGACAGTGAAAAGGAGGAGAACGAAGCAACTGGAAGGAGGAAAACCTGGGGAGCAAATTCAAAGAGAGATTTTGGCCACTTGGTCTGGCACTGTTTTGGCACCAGGGGCAGATAAGGAGTGAGCAGCTGACTCCGGAGTGTGGAGTTGAGAAGGTGCTGGGAGAGCTGTAAGTGCTTCCACATGAGCCTGTAACTAGTGTGTGAGACCGACCAGCTCCCCCAGGAGCCGATCCGCTCACCATGTCCTCACCTCTCTGAGGTCTGGGGCCCCTCACCATAACCTTCCTTCCAGAGTCCGCGTGCCACCTCAAGAAGTGTGGGATGGAGCCAAAGAAAGCGGACTGGGTCTTTTCCCCTGGAAGGTCTAGGAAAGTGTTTAGAGGACAGAGCTGACCAGGAAGCCAGAGCACATGCTGGCTGACACAGGAAGCCGGAGGAGGCGACCCAGATGGGAGCAGAGAGTGCAAAGCTTGAGGGAATGTGGCCCAGCATCCAAAGAATACACTGGGGACCCCTTGCAGCCGGGTGGCCCGCTGCGGGACAGTAGGGCAGGCACCATGGAAGCAGGGCCCACGTTTGGGCAAGGAGAGACATGTTTTGATTTGCATCTTACAAAGGTCTCAGGCAAGCTCCAGGAAGATAAGCAGAGCGGACAGGACCTGGGATGCCCCCTTAGCAGCCCCTTTATGGAATAGAGAAGGCCATAGGTCAAGAGCGTGGAATGAAGAGGTGTATTCAGATTTTCCATCTGGGCTGGGAGGGGATAGTTGCTGTGTATGTGACAGAGTACTAATATCCCCAATAAGAGAAAGTGTGCCTGGCAGGAAACCCAGCAGGAGACTGAAAGCACCCCACAGAAGACAGTATAGGAATGGCAGGTGGTCAGCTGGAAAACCATGGCAACAGCATTGGTCATCAAAGAGTGTGCGTGCGTTTTCTCCACTGGATTGGCAAACATGAGGAAACAGACATTGTTATGTACTGTTGATGGGAACACGATACGGAAATTTTGTGGGGAGAAATTTGACAGTATTTATCAATGCTCCACTTGGGAAAAGATGTTGTATGAGGCTGTTTATCACCGGTAGGGCTGATTATAATAGAAGCAAGCAAAATGTCCCTTGGTAAAGGATGTGTTGGCAAGTTGTAGTCAGTCTACATGATGGGACACAGCACGGCCTCTTTTTTTTTTGGAGACGGTCTTATACTTGTATTCCAGGCTGGCCTTGAACTCACTGTGTAACCCAGGCTGGCTTCAAACTCACAGCGCTCCTTCTGCCTCAGCCTCCTGAGTGCTGGGGTTACAGGCGTGTGCCACAGTGCCCCCCAACACAGCCTTTTAAGATGGTGATGTGGCATGACACACAGCACCATGTGCTGGTGCGCTGGTGTGTGAGCTGCTCACTCCGGGCTGCACAGGCTGCCAACAGGTTTGTCTGCAAAGGTGCTCATCATGGGGTAAAGAAGTTACCTTAGGAGACAGGGACCAGTGGATACATCCTTTATGCTTTGTTTTGTTTCTTACGTTTATAGGGAACATTGAGTCATTTTTAGGAAAGACAAGGCTGTGTCCTGCCGTGGGAGGCAGGGTTCTTTGGTGTGAATGTATATAGGACTGATGAGAACTGGAGGCTCGTTTTGGGACAGGGCTACTCAGTTGCTATTACCACCGCCAAGACTGCCACTCACAGTACTGCTAACTCAGCAGGAGCATAGGCCTGGATTTTCACAAGGGCAGGTAGTGGGGGGCGGGCTGAGGAGAGGTTCCAGGATAACCTGAGTGCCATAGTGCTCTGTGGACGCACCCTGGGAGAGCCTCTGTCCTTCCCTTAGTCTCCGCTATCTACTTCTGTAACAGACTGCGTGCTAGTTCCCTCACCCTTTGTCCATCTGCCTCCTTGTGTGTGCACTGTTGCAGGAGTGCTGGCCACAGCCCACTCTCCTCTCTGTCCCGGGCTCGCTCTTGTACATTTGGGTGCTACGTCCAGCACAGCTCTTAAAACTCCCCGGGGGTAGGTCCGGTGGGGGGGACAGTGGAGGGTGAGGAAACAAGGATACAAAAAGAATATGCAAAGCTGAGGTCAGGTGGAGCCCCCTGTCCTGTGGGAGAAAAGGACCTGCCCTGCAGCACATTTATTATACACGCACCAGGTTGGTGTCAGGTGAAACCCCTCTGCGTAGCAACTTGTTTACCTAGCTCGTCTCGGGCACCCCATGTTCTTGGGGCTGGCCTTGCTCTAGCCCTGCACATATGATCAGTCTCCAGCTCAGCTGCTCCCCAAATAGCTCTTGGAGGCGTGGCCTCATCTTAGATTTCCACCACTGCCCCCAGCAAATCCCCGCCCCTCCAGGGCTGTGGTATGTGGACGTTTCCAACACAGGCCTTTGGGTGTGCTGTCTGTAGCCGTGACCAGTCCAGGTCCCTCTCCAGTCTGGCCCGATCCTGCCTCTTGCACTTCACTCTCCTGCCACACTAGTGGTACTGTCGCCACTCTCGACCCTCAGTGGAGCACAGCCCTACTTGTGTGTCACGTAGGCCATGCCTCCGTTTTAGAGGGGCAGCGTGCCTTTGCTTTTCTGTTTCTTAACTTTGTACTTGATGGTCTGTGCATGTTTCAGAACTGAATAAACTTAAAGACAAACAGGTAACTCAGTTGAAGGTTGCAGACCTGCATAGGAACAAATCAAACACCATGGAGTTGGAAGACCTTTGTCAGTACCATAGTTTGAGTATGGCCTCCTAATCCGTGTGCTAGAAATTTCAGGGGCTGGGGGATGTAGCTCAGTGGTAGACAGCTTTCCTAGTACATGTGAGACCCTGGGTTCACTCCCCTGCGCTGGAAAAAAAAAAAAAAAGAAAATAGACATTTACCAGCAGATTAGGCTGGGCATGGTAGTGCACCCTGTAATCCCAGCACTGGGGAGGCTGAGGTATAAGAATTGTCAGAATTTCAAGACCACCCTGGGCTACATAGCAAAACCCTGTTTCCAAAAAAAAAAAACTTAACAGCTGATGCAGTCCCTTTGAGAGATGTAAAAAAATAAATAAAAAATAAAGAGAGAGATGTAGATATAGCAAGACCTTGTGTCAAAAAAAAGGAAGAAACTCAGCAGCTGATGGAAATAGCGTAGGGGTGGAGCCCTCGGGAACGGAATGATATGATGTCCCCGGAGAGGGTTCCTGGTGGGGGAGGCGGAGGGCCTCGCTGGTAACCGATTGCTCGCAGCGCTTGAGCAGAGACCAGGAGATAGGTGAGTGAATCAGCGGGCCTGTGGTCCTTTGTAGCCCAGAGTTTTTACTAGAGTCGGGCTGAGGAGCCATCAGCATTTAATGCCTCAGTGTGAAGTGATCATCTGACTATACCAGGACTCCTCTGATTGCCACGTTGACAGTTGAGGACAGAGAAGCAAGAGGCCCTCGGGGCAGCCGCCAGCATGCTGGAGGGAAGGTGGTGGTGTAAGCCAGGCCAAGCAGGTAGCGAGAAATAGTCAGAGTCTGGATATATTTGGAAGATAAATGTGAATAGTACATCAGTCTTCCCAGTGCCTGGGAGTCCTTTGGAAGATCAAGCCGGCTGGGCGGTGAGGGAGGAGTGCAGAAGTCCAAGTCACGCCTCAGCATGGAAGATGTAGGAGGGCATGTACTGAGTTCCTTTGTTTCCCTCAGATAAATGCTACCTTCTTACTTCAGTCTTTAAGAGTTTAAGGGAAGCCGGGCACGGTGATGTGTGCTTATTATCCACACATTGTGGGAGGCTGACGCCCGAGAATCACAAGTTCAAGCACAGCTTGGAGAATTTAATGACTTACTTAGTAAGAACCTATCTCCAAAAAAAAGAATAGGGATGTGGCTTATAAGGTGCAAAGGCCCTGGGTTCATTCCCCAGGTCATAGACAGATACAGTCAGCTAAAGGGAGAGACCCGCACCTGGCTCATCGCCTCCAGGCTCCCCAAACTGGGGAGGTGCAGAGTGGCTGTCTGGTTTGTTTCCAAATGTGTATTTCTGAGCACTTTCCTTTTTTTTTTTTAGGTGAAAAGCCATTCACTTGTGAAATTTGTGGCAAATCTTTCACAGCAAAAAGTTCTCTTCAGACACACATCAGAATTCATCGGTATGTTTTGCAAACATTTCAGTGTTGTGGAGGCCACCTTTACCTCTGGACGTTCCCTGGGGTGACTTGTTACCTGTGTATTCTTTTTCCCTAAATTGTTACTCTGGTATACTTTTCTATGTCATTTATTCTATTTTTCTCAGTAATAAAAATTTTTATGCAAAATTCACAGAACTGATTCTGGCCAGTAAGAATATATGTTGTTCATTTTATTTATTGAATTTTCATTTTGTGTTTGGGGCTTAAATGTTCAATCAAAAATAGCCATTAAGTGGCAGATGCCAGTAATTCTAGCAATTCGGAGGCTGAGGCAGGAAGGTCACTAGTTTTGAGGCTAGCCTGAGCTACATGTCAAGTTCAAGACCAGCCTAGACTATATTAGCAAGACCCAAAAAAGGCATTAAATTTAATATTTTTTGAATGAACATTGTGTCCACAAAAATTTATCTCAACTTGAATTTAGGGTATGTCTAATACTTTCACAAATTTTTAATATTTATATTAATATTTGTCCATGTAAGTCTAAAAATCGGCTGTAAGAACTAAAACTAAAAAGTAGTATATAAATATTTACTTTTTTATCTGAAATACAGTTCATGGAATCATAAAATTTTATCACATCTAGCCGAAGCCCAACTGCTGTCCTTAAACACCACTCCTCTCCTTTCTTTATTTTTTAAGAGTAGAAACCGAAGCCCATGAAATGTGACTCACCATGAGCCTGGAAGTTAGCATGAGAACCTGTGGCTCTGACCACAGTCCAGTCTAATTGGAATTAGCACTTATTCTGTTCTAGATTGCTTCTCCCCAGACAAAAGGGAAGTAATACATAGGTATTTCTGGTTTCTGTTTGTTTTTGCAGTACTGGGTACTGAATCCAGGGCTTTCGCAGTAAGCTACATCTCCAGCCCTCTTTTTTATCTTATTCTGAGATAGATCAGGTCTTGCTACATTGCCAGGTTGTTCAGACTCTGCTGAAACTTTAGATCCCCCTGCCTCAGCCTCCCAGAGTACTGGAATTACAGGTATGCATCATATCTGGCTTCTGTGTTTAAAATAAAACATATATTTTCTTATAGAGGAGAAAAGCCATACTCCTGCAGCATATGTGGCAAGTCCTTTTCTGACTCCAGTGCCAAGAGGAGGCACTGCATTCTCCACACAGGCAAAAAGCCTTTCTCTTGCTCTGAGTGTAACTTACAGTTTGCTCGCTTAGACAACTTGAAGGCTCACCTGAAAATCCACAGCAAAGAGAAGCACACACCAGAAGCCAGCAGCGTTTCCAGCAGTAGTAACACTGAAGAGGTTAGGAATATTCTTCAGCTCCAGCCCTACCAGCTCTCTACCTCGGGAGAGCAGGAGATTCAACTTCTTGTGACGGATTCCGTGCACAACATCAATTTTATGCCAGCTTCTAGCCAGGGTATCAGCATTGTGGCCACTGAGAGCTCCCAGAACATGACTGCAGACCAGGCTGCTAACCTCACTCTGCTCACACAGCAGCCAGAGCAACTGCAGAATTTAATTCTTTCAGCTCAGCAGGAGCAAACTGAGCACATTCAGAGCCTCAATATGATCGAAAGCCAGATGGAGCCCACCCAGACGGAGCCAGTGCACGTCATCACGCTGTCCAAGGAGACCCTGGAACGTCTTCACGCCCATCGGGAGCAAGCAGGGGGCCTCCGCTTAGCAGCAAGTGCTTCAGATCTTCCTCAGCACCTGGAGCTGACGCGGGAGCCTGAGCTGCCATCCCCGGCTGACCACGTGGCCCGACCCTCACCACTGAGCCAGGAGCAGAGCTGACCTGCGTGAACAGTGACTGCTCCCTGGGCCCAGCCCCTAAGCCAGCTGCAACCAGGTGGTCAGCACGCCACGCCTGAGGTGCCGATTATAGCGCTCTAGAGAGGCGCTGACCAGAAAAGAGCTGCAGCTCACTCTGCACAACAAGGGGCGGGAGTGCGGGTCTGACCCATAGCCCTGATGTGTATTCAGCACTTCATCATTGCCAGGTCTCTTAAAGACTTCGACAGTTTTTCTTCGGGGTCATTGCTTCAGACTTTTCTGTGAGTGTTTAATGTTCACAGCTGTAGGTGTGGTCTTGCTGACATAGATACTTGTTCTGTTTTTTAGGATGGAGGAAGTCACCTAGGTTGCATTGGGTAGAGCAGTTGGTTCCCCTTCTTTCTTTCTCTAAGGCCAGTGCAGAGAAGGCAGGACTGAGTTAGGGAATTTGTCCTTTTAATAACTTCCAGTCCCTTAGGACAGAGTAACTTGACGTTTAATCTTTGTGTAGCACTGTAGTGTCTCATTGAAGGCAAATTCAAACTCATAAAACTATATTCATAATTCAAAAATCATGTAACAGGAAAGGCACAAGTATGTGTTATTAAAAAATATGAATGCATGTTTCCTGTAAAACTTGATTTATCTATTTTAATAGGCTATTAAATTTTTAAATTAAGTATTAAAATGTGAAATTGGATCAAAACAGTTACTGCGGATAAACTAAATTTTTTCAGAAATGGTACTTTAATTTCATGATGAAGAAGTTAAAGGCTTCTTAGTAAAGTGTTAAATATACTCTACATAACTCTAGTTGGTCTTTGAAGATACTGAGCTGTGTCTTGAGTCTGGTAACCTGGATGTGGAGACTTGCACTCTATTTTTATGTTAGATTGTCAAATCCCCTTCATTTGTAAAAGTAAATATCCTTTTTGAAGCTTAAAAATAATTTTAAGCCTCGGAGACTTAATGGCCAGCATGTGTCTGTAATCACAAAATTTTAAAAATAATAGTTAAAAAATTAGATTTGGGTTAGGTTGTCAGGTTCACTGTAACTAATTGAATTCTTTGGCCATTTTTCTCTTGTAAACTGGTAGGGACTTTTGAGAAACAAGGGGGTTCCCACTATGTGAAAGTTCACACAGGGGTGCTGGAAGGCAGGTTTAAAATTAATAGAATCTTCACATCAGTTGTTTTCTTGTTTTAAGCATCTTTTATTTCCCCCTAAATCCACGAAGTTCTTTGGAAATTAAAGTAATAGAGAATTGAGAGATGAAAATATTTTTGTATTTGTATACTGTGTATTTTGCCCAGTTATATTTTACTATATGTAATTCACAAAGTTTCTAAAATAATATATCTTACATGTATCAAATGAAGTAATATTAAGTCAGGCCTATTGGAACAAAGCTATAATTTTTACAGATACTATTATACTTTCATATTATTTAGGTTCTTAATTTAGTTTTTGTTTTGTTTTTTGTATTTGAGGCAGGGTCTCACAATCCTCCTGCCTCAGCCTCCAGAGTGCTGGAATTAAAAATTGAGTTATTATGTAGCTTTAGTCTTTTCTTTTTCTCGTAAGTTGTTTTTTTGCAAACCCAGGACCTCATACATACTAGGCGTACTCTCAACCCCTAATGTTATTCTTAAAACGAAAGTTCTTACCAGCTTCTCAAAGACTCCTTATCCACATTTCCCCCCGCCCCAGGAGATATATTGTATAAGTGAATTTTACTCCCTTTAGATGATTAGGTAATTATTCATAAAGCATGGTTATATGGCTGTTTATTTTGATACCAGAGATTTAGTCCAAGGCCGTGCACATGCTAAGCCTGAGTCTTACTCCAGTACTACAATTCCCATCCCATTAAGTGTTATTTTTTTTCTGTCCTGCCTGCCTTTTATTTTTTCTTCCTTTCCTTTTTTTTCTTCCTGTCTTTCTGTTTCTTTCAGGGTTGGTTTGGTTTGGTTTGGTTTGGTTTGGTTTGGTTTGGTTTTGAGCAGGTACTCACTACGTAATCCAGGCTGGCCTTAGAACCTGCAGCAATCCTCCTGCCTCAGCCTCCCAAGTGCTGGGATTATAAGTGTGCACCACCACACCTGGCTCCTTGCCTTTGACAGTTTTCTCTCTGTATTGCCCAACTGATGTCTTAACTCCTGCCCTCAAGTGGATCCTCCTGCCTCAGCCTGTGGAGTGGCTGGGACTATAGCCATGTGTCACTGTACCTGACCTGTGTGGCTTCAGGGTAAGTTTAGGCATGTGTATAACAGCCTGCTGCTGAACTGAGAGCAAGAGCAACATGAGCCACATTGGTAATTTTAATTTTCTAATAGCTACATTTAAAAATACAGAAAGCAGGTGAAATTAATTTTAAGAAGTTTATTTAATCCTGTACAGTGTTTCCCAAGTATCTCAATGTGTAATGCAAATGCACTGATGATGTTTATGTCTTCTTTTTCATATGATGTCTTCAAAGTCTGGTATGTATTGTACACTTATTGCACATCTCAAATTTATATGCTAATGTTGATCTATATTTAGATCTTGAACAATTTACAGTTGAAAATGTAGATTTAGGTCACAGGTAGCTCAGGTATAAATTTTTTTTAATAACTAAAACAAGTTACCAGTTTTTCACTCTTAAGTTAATGAAAGGTAAAACCAGTTGCTGAGTTGCACTCCCACATCGCCGGTGTGGGGTAGCACAGGTGGCTGAGTGGCTTCCGTGGTGGGCAGCACGTGCCTCCCGGTTCCAGCCCAAGCTCTGGTCACTGCCATCGCTTGGTCTGATTGGTCATTGGAGCAGAGCGAGCAGTGACGTCGCTGTTCTGGCCTCCCTCTGTGCCCCTTGGAGGAGAGCCTTTTTAAAGTGCAGAGATGTCTCTTCCCAAAGGAAATCAATGAACATAAAGATGCTTTCATTAGGTCCTTGAGAAGCCCTAAGGCTAGTGCAGTGCTTCACAGCTCGTTTTGCATGATTTACAGTCTTAAAAATTCTTTTTTTGGTTTTGATTTTGTTTTGAGACAGGCCCACACTGGCCTCAGACTTGTGGTGATCCTACTTCCCCAGCCTCCTGAGTGCTGGGATTATAGGTGTGTGTCACCATGCCTGGCAAAAATTCTTTTAACAAGCACAGAAATAGCATATTCTGTGGGAAATACAGCATGCTTTTGAGCTACTAAGATGCAAATTGCTTGGAGGTGAATGTTTGGTTTTCTCTTAGCAGCTTGGCCCTGTCAGGCTCCCATCATGAAATCAAAGTATTCACGTGCTTGCCCAGAGTTTCTTGAAAGTATTCTTTCTACCTTTTTTTTTTGGAGACAAGGTCTCACAATGTAACACAGGGTGGCCTAGAACTCACAGTAATCCTCCTGCCTCAGCCTCCCAAGTGCTGGGATTACAGGCATATGTCCACCTATTTTACAGCTAAACCGTGTTTTCTGTAGTTGGTTTTTGTGTTTTCAGCAACATGTTCACTGATGCTGAGGAATAGAGATTCTCATGTAGATGCTTACATTCTGGTTTTCATAAATTAAGGTATGAAATCACTACAAGTGGAGGCTTTTTTTTTTTTAATGAATGAGGTTTTGCTGAGTTGCTCAGGCTGGTCTCAGATGTCCAACCCTCCTGCCTCAGCCTCCTGAGCAGCTTGGGTTATAGGTGTGCACCACCGAGCCTGCTCAGCTGGAGTCTTTAGGCCAGGAGTGAAGCTGCATGTTAGGTGCACGTTCTGTCTTAGTGATTCTCAGACCTTTTCCCCATCCTGCGTGGCACACGGCAAGATGGGTAAGGTACCCCGTGGGCAGAAGACTCTGGTCTCCCCTGGCCGTGATGTACTAATTGCTTGGGTGGCCGTGACAGTAGCGCAGGCAAAGGACTTTAAACAGAAATTTGTTTTCTTATAATTCCATAAGTTAGAAATGTGAGAGCAGTGTCAGCAGGGCTGGGTTTTCCTGAGGCCTCTGCTGGGCTTACAGCTGGCTGTCTACCACCTGTGTGCTACACACCCTTCTGGCCTGTCTTGTGGCCTCATTTTGTGAGGATGACTTTATTTGTAACTTAATTACCTCTTCAAAGGCCCTGTCTTCAAATATAACCCCATGCTGAGGTGCTAGGATTAGGGCTTCCACATGAATAGGACGGAGGCAGTGATTCAGCCCAGAACAGTCATCATCTGGAGTAAGGAGGGGAACCCAGCCAGGACACACCTGTCACTCATTGAAGCAGGTCTTAATTTTCCTGACATCTCTGTGAAATAGGTACAATTATTATGATTATGCCCATTTTAAAGATGAGAACATTGAGGCCCACACAGATGATGCCTGTTGCTCAAGAAGATGTGAGTGTCTGAGCCAGAACTGGGGCACAAGCCTGACTGAGCTCACTGCTGCTTCCAGCAGATGGCTGGAGACTAGAGGTGAGTGTCTGTCTTGAAGTGTCAGCTTGCAGTCAAACTCCTTAACATGGGACAGGCGCATGCAACAGCCTCCAGAGTGGGCCATTTCACTAGTGCATTACTACTGATTGATGTAAAATGTAATCAAAGCTTACCAAGGTGAAAGTGCCATAGCTGAGCTTATCTAAGTGACCTCTTTTTTTCCAAGGGCTCAGTAAAACAGAAAACTTTAAGTTTAGAGCAGATTTGTTTTATAAGTATTAACAAAGTTTTTTGTTTTGTGAAACAGGGTCTCACCTTTTAACTGGGTTAGACTCAAGTTTGAGATTCGCTTGCTTCAGCCTCCCAAGTGCTGGGATTACAGGTGTGTACTACCATGCCCGTCTTTGAATTCTTAATATCCATAATATCACCCTAAGTGTGAATTTGAAGATAAGCTTCCAAAAGACTAGTTGGGCATATTACTCATATTTTTAGTTTGTTAAATGAGAAGTTATACTGAAGCTCCCTTAGGCTAAATTAGAGTTAAAAACAAAACTGCATTTTAAAAAATGTTAATGGTTGTAGTGCATAATCACGTTCATCGCAGGAAGATGGCACATGAATATAATGCATCCTTTTTTTTATATCCCCTTCTCAAAGCTGCATTTTAAAAATGCATCTCAGATAACTTCTGTTAGGTTTAAGAAACTTGTGGATAAATTCTAATTTTAATGTCTGAAGGAAAAAAGCAGTCTCAGGATGAAGTATGAGAAAGTAAACGGACCTGAACCTCAGACTTAATCTGTGCGGCCTCTCGGGTAGAGCCCCAGTGTTGGCTTGGAGTTTTTGAGATCCTGCTTTGGCTCTGGAAGATGGTAAATGTAAAAAGCAGCAACTGAAGGATAAGGTTAGAGCAAAAAAGAAAGGTGAAGGGGTGAAATGTGTGTGTGACTCAGCCAGCCTGAGCCCAGAGGGGAGGCGGGAGTCGTTCTTGCTGGGCTGGCCTCACGCCCCACCAAGACCCGTCACCGAGCTCAGGTACCTTTCTCCCGCCCACCCGCCCACAGTGGACACTGCATACCTTGCCTGGACTCCTGCCAAGGATCCTGACTCGTTCTCCACTGAGGTGAGAGCTGTCCACTGGAGCACACCATCATCCACTTAGCACCGAACAGGATGCCTTGCCAGATGAGTAGGCTGGCATCATTTATTAAGGCACGCAGTGTCTCATGGCTGCCCTGCAATTCCAAACTGCATGGCGAGTGAAGTCCCCAGCACAGCTTCCTCTGGGCTCTTCTTCCCCATTCGCGTTCTGACCACACTGGCTTCCTGGCTGTTGCCCAATGGGCCCGCCCAGTACTTCCCTGCCTGCGGGCTCTGGAGCAGGTGGCTTCTCAGCCTTGAAAGCTGTCTTCCTCACTGACTCTGGGACTATTCATCCCAGAATTAGGGAGTCCCTCCCCGACCCTGCAATCTCTGGCAAGCCACCCTGCAATCATCTTCCGGGCACTGTCTGCACCTTTGTAGGAAGCTCCATATGCATCAGGGGCTGTGTCCCCCGGGCCAGTTCTGTCCCAGGCCAAAAACCATGGTTCACTGTTTGAAGGCACCCATGTGCTGGTGCAGGGCCGTACTGGGTGGCTTAGCCATACCGCTTGCGATGTTAGGAATCTAGTTCCTGGCTCCAGGGTCAGGAGATGGGTGCGATGTAAGGATGGCGCTGCAGAAAGACACGATGACACTGGACAGAGGAAAAGGAATCCTGTCTCAGGTTTTTAATGTACACCACTGTTGTGTTTATTTGCAAAAACAACAGAGTTCTTTTTAAAGCTAGCTTTTCACTTATCTGATGCAGTGTGAACTGGCCAGTGCAATTGTGCCAGTATTTTAGTGTAAAAGCACACAATGTGCACCATGACGGAAGACTACAGAGAAATGCCTGTAGATAAGCAATACATGCACTTTAATAATGATCTGTTTCTCTTTGAAGAAACTCTTACTAGTAAAACTTGGTTTGGGTCTTCCAGTCTGGACATTTATGGCCGGCAACACTGAATAATAGGATTTCAGTACTGGAAATGGTATGAAGTTGAACCATGAACTACTGAAATACAGCACGTGATTTGAGAAGGTCGTGCAAGACCTAGTGCGAAGCAAAGCTGGAACCCAACCAGACTTTCTGGATTCCAGCTCTGTGGAGCCCCTGCAGCTTTACGCTCTGGGGTAAGACTTTAATTAGCATTAGTAAAACTCCACTCCAGGTTAGGAGGGTTTTTACCACTGATGAACACATTACTATTCTGTGATCTTATTTGAGTCAAATTTTAAATTCGTTGTTGAAAGAGCTGCATAACCCCCCTTTGGTTCAACTGAAGGTCAGAGTCAAGCCAAACCCTATCTGCCTTTGCAAACAAACACAGTTGAGTCGGAGAAGGTAGCTGCCATCTGCCAACACCAGGAAATGACCTGATTCTAAAAGCCTAGTAGGCCATTTATAGTGGACTTGAGAGTTTTTCACACTGTGTTCAAACATGGGTGTGCCTGATAGTTGGTAAATTAATTTCAAGCCAAATGGTGTGTCACACTCAGGAGCTAGAATGGGCCCAGCTGGGAAGCTGCCCTAGTTTCCTGATCATGACCCAATGAATCACCTGGCCTTTCCTGCCAGAGAGCTGGCATTTCCTCCTGCTTTCCTCCCCTGCCTGCTTCTCCAGCTCTCGCTGGGCACAGTTCAGTTCTCACCTCCTCTGAGGCCTTCTCACAGAATGCAAAGTGAGAAAGAAAACCACTGGACACACCATTTCTGTCTTTCCCTTTATTCCTCAGTTATGTTAGTGTCTCTTGCTCAAAACTTTAAGAAACACTTCTCAGAATGTCAGCCTCTCATCCGTCATGTTGGATCAACATGGGTGTGGCCGAGCCCTGGTAGACCCAGACAGAAAATTAGCTCTGCCACTTGGGATGCAACTTGTGCAGTGCATGGGGCCTTTGTGGCCTTCAGTTTTTTTTTTGTTTTTTTTTTTTTTTTTTTGCGGTACTGGGGATCGAACTCAGGACCCTGCGCTTGCTAGGCAGGCACTTATTCCACTGAGCTATATCCCCAGCTTGCCTTCAGTTTCTTTTCTGCTCGACGCGGACGCTGAGATCAAGGCAATATTCACAGAATGGCGTTCAGTAAATGAGAATTGATGTGTTCTGGTTTTTAATTATTTTTTTTTAAACTGAATGACTTTGGACGACTGGTTTCACCGTGTGTGCTGTTTTCTTATCGGGAATATAAAGAAGTAAATCCCAAGGGTCTTCAGCACTGCGGGTTTTGGGAGTCCTCATTCTAAGGCATTCCTGAATGGTGGAGACCTGGCCTTACCCCCCACCCCACCACCTCCACCACCAGGACCCCGTTCCACCTTTCTGCTAAGACTCCCGCTCCCGTCTGCCCAGCTGGAAGGTGCGGACTGCTGGGTTCCCAAGACTTTAATTCACGCACTTTGTTCTCTGCCCGGACAAGGGAGCAGACCTGTCCCAGGGGAGGCTGACTGTGCAATGGGATCCATCGTGGGGCGCCCCGGTTTTGGATCTGCTGGTGCGAACGGTGGAGAGCGTACAGGCACCTCTGTGCCTCCACCCTGGACCCGCCAGCTTCCAACAAACTTCTCGCGGGGCGTCGGGCTCCTCCGGGGACTCGGAGGCGGCTCACGGCGCCGCAGGGAGCAGGGGGTCCCCGCCCCACCCGCCGAGGAAGGGGACTGGGACTGCATGGACCACGGGTAAGCGCCGGGCACTGTGGCCCGGAGCCGAGCCCCTAACCCCTAGGCCCCACTGGGCCGGACTCTGACTCTCCGAGGCCGTAGCAGAACTGAGCCACGCCCTCAGACAACGCCCTGTGGAGCGGGGCTGTCCCGAGCAGGAGAGCGGGACCACAGGGTATAGCGACGCCCTAGAGGGCACGGATAAAGCAGGGTGGAACGGGGGCGCGCCGAGCCCTCACCCCGCGGCCCTGCGCCCTGCTCCCGCGCCTCCCCTTCTGGTCCGCTGCCCGGCTTTGCTAGCAGGGAGTGGCCGGCGGGCCCAGGTAAGCTGTCCGGGCGCGCGATGGGGCGGGCGCTTCCGGGAACGGCGTGGTGACGGGGACCTTGCCCTGCGCCTGCCGGAGCCCTCTGCTCGCCCAGCGCTGCATCCCTGGGGCCGTTCCACCCCTCGCACAGTCTTTGTCCAGCGTCTCCAGGCTGGGTGGCCCTTTTCTCACCCTTCGTGGGAAACCTCCCCCGCACCCCTCTTTCCAATAGGAACCTCCTGCCTCAGCGAAGCCAGCCGAGAGCGCAGCCCCTCGGGCGCTAGGGCCCCACTCCGGGGCGTCCCCTCCGCTGCGCCACCCTCCCGGGCTCCTGCGGGCCGCCCATCCCCCACGCCCGGGCCCCTTCCCTGGCGGCGGGACAAAGCACCCCACAGGCTGTGTGTGGGCGAGTGGGGCGCGGGGACAAGGGAGCCGCTGTCTCTGGAGATTCCTGGGACTGCGGCCGCCGGGGGAATGGGTGGGGCTGGGCGGCGGGAACCTGGGAGGGGCCAACCCGGCCGCGGTCGCCCCACTCCTCCTGCGCCCCCGCAGCCGGGCGAGATCACTGCGGAAGTGTGTTGACCGCAGTGAGAAATAGACTGGTGCCTGTGTCAGACTGCGGGTCCCAGCAGCCGGTCTGGCTGTCTGCTTGGGGAGCTTAGGTGGCGGGAAGGGCAGCCTACGCAGGCAGAGAGTGTGTTCGTCTGTCAAGAGGCGGGCAGCAGTGCCGAGGAGGAAAACTTTGTCCTTGGCACGTGGCACATTCCGCACCCAGCGTGGTATTGAGGGCAGCACCGGGCAGCGGCACAGGGAAGCGTCGGGGGAGACAGTTTTGGGCCAAGCCGTCGCGCCGTCAGGTCTGTGACTGTCTCGGGGAGGCACACCTTCCTCCTGGCTGTCTGCCCTCCCTATCAGAGAACTTGCCACACACCGCCGGAGAAGACGCGCTAACAGTTCCTGCCCCGGGGATCCCCGCACAGTTTCCCTGTGCCCATGACTGCTGGGTTTTCATTTCCAAATTTGGCAAATTTCACTTGAACCGGACTGTGGCTGCGGTCTCCGGAGCAGGTCCCGGCAGGGGAGTGGGCTGGGAGGAGGAGCAGAGCCAGCCAGAGGTGGACCCGCAGCCCCCTGGGGAACCCAGCCTGCTCCCTCCTCCCCCGCTTCCTTTTCCCTTCCTCCCTGCTCAGGCTCCTCCCCTGCTTTTCTCTCTTTCTTTCCGGTAGCTCCGGGCCCTCCTGCTGCTCCCCTCCCCAGGAGCCCCGCGGGCGCCTCCATGGCTTCTTCCACCTCCACCAATCCAGCACACGCCCACTTCGAGAGCTACCTGCAGGCCCAGCTGTGCAGGGATGTGCTGAGCAGCTTTCAGGAGCTGTGTGCTGCTCTGGGGGTGGAGCCCGGTGGGGGGCTGCTCCAGTACCACAAGATCAAGGCCCAGCTCAACTCCTGGAGTGCCAAGTCGCTGTGGGCCAAGTTGGACAAGCGAGCCAGCCAGGCTGTGTACCAGCAGGGTCAGGCCTGTGCCCGCACCAAGGTGGACACCCGGAGTCTAGGAGGGTGTGTGGGGAGCAGGGAGCATCAGAGGAGGGAGACAGGATGCCATGCCTGCACTGTCTTGTTTGCAGTGCCTAGTAGTGGGCGCTGGACCCTGCGGGCTGAGGGCTGCTGTGGAGCTGGCCCTGCTGGGGGCCCGAGTGGTGCTGGTGGAAAAGCGCACCAAGTTCTCTCGCCACAATGTGCTGCACCTCTGGCCCTTCACCATCCATGACCTGCGGGCACTCGGTGCCAAGAAGTTCTACGGGCGCTTCTGCACTGGCACCCTGGACCACATCAGTGAGCCCTGTGTGGTAGTCTGGAGGGGCGGGTGCACTGGGCCGAGAGGCAGGCCAGTAAGGGGCCGTTGGCCCAGCTAAGAGGCAGGGTGGGCAAGGTTCACTTTGCCAGGTGACCCTGAACACCCCCACTCCATGATCCACAGAGTGGGCAGTTGGAAGAGTGGCCTCTGAGACCTTCTACCCCTCTGGCCAGGCACACACTGGTATTTGGGAGGCTGTGCAGCCCTGGGTCCCCTGTTCCTAATGTCCTCTCCTTTCCAGGCATCCGCCAGCTGCAGCTGCTTCTGCTGAAGGTAGCATTGCTACTGGGGGTAGAAATTCACTGGGGCGTCACTTTCACTTGCCTGCAGCCTCCTCCCAGGAAAGGTAAGTAATTCTGTGTTCCTGTGAGCCCCTCCCACCCAGGAGACCTTGGCCAGTGGATGAAAAGGGGCAGGGCAGTAGTCTCAGTTCTTCTCTCAGCCTTGGCTGGCAGGTGCAAAATGGTAACAGTGTTTCTTCACTGGCCTTGTTTGGCTGTGTGAAAGTATGGTCTGATGGATAGTGAGCCTATCACTGCTTACATGTAAACCAGAGTCCTTCATACATTTATTTTAAATCGTGTTACTAGCTTGACCTGACAAAGTCAAGGCCCCTCTGAGTGCTACACCTTTGAGACTCTCTTACCCTCTGCCACAGGCAGTGGCTGGCGTGCCCAGCTCCAGCCCAATCCCCCGGACCAACTGGCAAACTATGAATTTGATGTCCTTATCTCGGCTGCAGGAGGTAAATTTGTTCCTGAAGGTAAGTGAACCCTTCCATCAAAATTGTCAGCCTTTGGGGCTCTTACAGGCCCAGGAAGTGATACGCCTGGTCCTCCTACCGTGCCCACATATCCCTACCACTAGGCTTCACAGTTCGAGAAATGCGGGGCAAACTGGCCATTGGCATCACAGCCAACTTTGTGAATCGGCGGACAGTAGAGGAGACACAGGTGCCCGAGATCAGCGGCGTGGCCCGGATCTACAACCAAAAATTCTTTCAGAGCCTTCTCAAAGCCACAGGTCAGGGCCCCTGGGTGGCTTGCTTTTCCCCTGGCTTAACTGTGTGCTGGTTCCCACCTCTCCCTCCCGTACCTGCCCTTTATCCAAGGAATCCTCTACTGGTGGCCTGACAAGCAAAGGGGAAAGACCCATCCCCGATAGGGACCAAGTAGCCATAGCCCTGCTCCCCTATCCAGCGTGAGATCCTGGAAATCTCAAACAAGACCTGAGAGCTTTGCTTGGTACTCCTTTACGTTTTAATATAAAAATGATGTCAACTGAAAACAAAAGTAGCACTTCAAAGAGACCCTATGCTTACTTTGGCTTCCTACTGTGATGTGACCCGTGTGGTATACAAGTCTCCCAGCTGCCACCCTATCTGCGTTTCCCTGTTTGTTCTAGGCTGTTGGGCTTCCTGGGCCAGGGACAGATGGTCCCTTGTGCCACGAGGGGCTTCTGGGGCTCTGTGCCTGGCTTAGCACTGCAGCCTTCTGAGAGCCCAGCGATGGTGGGAGGGTTTGTAGAGTTGATGCAGCAGCTGGGGAGAGGGCCCCATCTCCTGTCCCCTGCCCTGTCTCCCCAGGGATTGATCTGGAGAACATTGTGTACTACAAAGATGACACCCACTACTTTGTGATGACAGCCAAGAAGCAATGCCTGCTGAGGCTAGGAGTGCTCCGCCAGGTGGGGCCTGGGCCCAGGTAGGGAGAGGTGGAGGGATCCCATCCTGTCCTCCCTCTGCCCTGCCACTAACTCTGCTTCTGCCAGCCCTGCTCCCCTGGGATATGCACGCCAGTATGAATCATATTCTTATACCAGCTCCTATAAATAGGAGGTCCACAAGGACAGGTATCTTTGTCTTTTTGCCTCTGGTTGCTAATTCCCATGCCTGGCATGGTGCCTAGTATGTAGTAAGCACCCAGTACGTACCTGCTGCGTGAATGAACTAGTCGGGTGGCTAGTGAGTGCTAAGTACTTTGAGAAGTTATTTTGCATTTTCCCTGTTTTCCTAAGTACCTTGTAAGTCAGGTATGTTGTTTCTAAATGATACATAAGCTGAGGCTCTGACAAGCTCAGGTCAAGTGTGAGACAGTGGTAATACTGGGATTCATAGGCAGGGCAGAGCCTAGGACCCCCAGCAGCAACAGCAGGCAGGCTGAAGTCAGGTCTTCAGCTATTGATCACATGAGGCCCAGCCAGTCCCTTCTGTTTCCTGAGCTTTAGTAGATGCACCTTCTACAGCCAAGGTTCTGATCTGTTGGCCACATAGGACTGGCTGGAGACTGACCGGTTGCTGGGAAGTGCCAATGTGGTATCTGAGGCTTTGCAGCGCTTTGCTCGGGCAGCTGCGGACTTTGCCACCAACGGCAAGCTGGGGAAGCTGGAGTTTGCTCAGGATGCTCACGGGCGACCTGACGTCTCTGCCTTTGATTTCACAAGCATGATGCGGGCAGAGTGTTCTGCTCGTGTACAAGAGAAGCATGGCGCTCGCCTGCTGCTTGGACTGGTCGGTGACTGCCTGGTGGAGGTGAGGGCTTGCAGAGGTCCTAAGGTCTGTCCCAGGGCTGGGAAAGGAAACCACCTGATGGGGAGCAGGGCAGGGGTTGCTTGTTGAGGGAGGAGCTAAAGGCTGCTCAGTGGAGGTGAAAACTGCCTGGTATAGGGATTCTTTCCCCCGATGCCCTTATGTCCTTGGGAAGTTCCCACTGGATTCTCACTGAGCTGCTTCTTGTTCTTCTGAACCCTGCAGCCCTTCTGGCCCCTGGGCACTGGCGTGGCCCGGGGCTTCTTGGCAGCCTTTGATGCAGCCTGGATGGTGAAGCGGTGGGCAGAGGGCACTGAGCCCCTAGAGGTGTTGGCCGAGCGGTGAGGCCTGAGTTGGGAGAGTGGGGTGGGGGCATGGAAACAGGAGCCAAGGGTACTGGGGGAAGATGGGTGAATGTGCAGAATACAGGGAAGGGCTGGCGGGTCTTCAGGGGTGGGTGCTAATGGGTGCCCCCCTATTCATGCCACTCCCCTCCCCCCACCCCCTCAGTGAGAGCCTGTACCAGCTTCTATCACAGACATCTCCGGAAAACATGCACCGCAACGTGGCCCAGTATGGGCTAGATCCAGCTACCCGCTACCCGAACCTGAACCTCCGGGCTGTGACTCCCAACCAGGTCAGATCTCCTCTGGTGCCCTCACTAGGCCTCCTAAGGAAGTCCTCTTCCCCTAGGCCAGCCCTTTCCTGCCCAGTCACAGCCCTGGGGGTAGGGGTCAGGCTTACCCAAGGCAGACCCTCCCTCACGGGCACAGGGCATGTGGTCAGCTGTCTTGAAACCTGAGAGGGCTGTCTTAGGTGCGAGACCTGTATGACGTGGTGGCCAAGGAGCCTGTGCCAAAGAAGAGTGACAAGCCTCAAATGGGGAATCTGACCACTGGTGAGCAGGCCTTCCCCCGGGGGTGTCCAAGGTGTTTGCCATCTAGGGTCCTGCATGCTGCAGCCTCTACACTGGCACATCAGTGCTTGCCGGGGCAGCTGGGGCCTTGGGGAAGTGGAAGGGCAGTGACAGCCAAGCGGCACTAACCTTAGGTAGTATTTCAGTATAATGTGTTATCAAACAGTATACCAGCAGCAGTGCTTAGTGGCAGCTGTCCTGCCAACCTCTTCCAGTCTTGCAAATCCCAACCTACCTTTTCTGTCTTCTGTGTGGCTATTAATGATTTAATCCTTCCACTGTACTCACTCTCTTACTTTATGCCAAAAGGGATTTTTAAAGTAAGAATGGAGATGGAGGAGGTGCTTCTGGCCATGAGCATTAGGCCGATGCCCCAGGACAGGTGGGTGGGTCCCCATTGCCAGCTCACATATTGCACAACTAGGCTGCACACCAAAAGTGGGGCTGAGGGTGCCTTGGGGCACAGCACAGCCTTCCTTCCCAGGGTCAGCAGGCACCCAGGAGGAGCTGCTGCGCTGGTGTCAGGAAAAGACAGCTGGGTACCCAGGAGTCCACGTCACTGACTTGTCTTCCTCCTGGGCCGATGGGCTAGCTTTGTGTGCCCTGGTGCACCGGCTGCAGCCCAGCCTGCTGTGAGTCCGGGAGCAGCACAAGGGTCCCCTGCAGACCATACCTCTCTGTGTGCCCATGCTTTCCCCTTTACTTCATGGTAGGGAATCAGCAGGCCCAGAGTCCCAGCCCCACCCCTTCCATCCACCTGTCCTCACCTCCATGGGGAGGGCACTCTCGCCTGACTGCCTGCCCCAAGTCCTGACAGAATCAGATGCATTCAGAGGGGAGAACTGTGAGAGGGTTGGGGCCCCCAAGGCCTGACGGGCTTGTCATAGGGAGCAAGCAAGGAGAACAAGTAAACCACGTCCCTGTCCAGCCCACCGGCCCTGACCCCTCCTCGTCCCCCCACTCGGTGAGCCCAGTGGCCTCTCCCTCACACCCCACAGGGAACCTTCAGAGCTGCAAGGCATGGGGGCTCTGGAGGCCACCACCTGGGCACTGAAGGTAGCTGAGCACGAGCTGGGCATCACACCTATAGTGTCCGCGCAGGCAGTGGTGGCAGGCAGCGACCCCCTGGGCCTCATCGCCTACCTCAGCCACTTCCACAGTGCCTTCAAGAGCACACCAGGCAGCCCAGGTGACCTAGAGGGCAGGTGGGTGGGACTGGGTGCTTGGGCACAGGAGAAGGGAGAAGGTGCCCGCTGCAGGCCTGCTTGGGCTGGAGAATGGCTCTTCTACCCTGACACCCAGACCAGGCTTCAGGTCCAGCCAGCCAAGCCTCTACTGGGACTTCCAGTGCGGTGTTATTCCTTGGCAAACTCCAGAGGACGCTGCAGCGCACCCGGGCCAAGGTGCAGCCTGGGGAGGGCTGGGGCTGGGGAGGGAGGGGCCCAGGGAGGCCCCTGGAGTTCAACATGGGGGAGGGGAGCCTGAGGCCAGAGTCTCCTGCTCACAGCTGTAGGACTTGTTGCAGGAGAATAGGGAGGATGCTGGTGGCAAGAAGCCTCGCTTGGAGGTAAGTGTAGACGGGCAGGACTGTGTCCATCCCATCTGTCCTGTTCCCCATCTCGCTCTCCACCCAAGCCAGCCACCCCCACCCCACCCTGTCCCTTCTCCAGCCCTTTCTGTTGTTTCCTTTCCTCCCCTGGCCCTGCCTGCCAAGCACTTACTTCCTTAGGTAGAGGCTGATACCCCAAGTGCTGAGGATCCACCTGCACCAGAGCCCAGTGTACCCCTGGGACCCCCATCCCAACAGCAGGAGGTGAGAGCACTGCTTGCAGCAGCCCTAGGCGGGGAGGGGAGAGAGTCTCTCGGAAGAGTTGCAGCTGGCCTTGGTTCTGGTTGGTCCTGTGTCCTAGGAATCTGCGCAGGCTGGCGCCAGGGACCTGTGTGCCCTTTGTGGGAAGCACCTCTACATCCTGGAGCGCTTCTGTGTAGATGGCCACTTCTTCCACCGGAGCTGCTTCCGCTGCCACACCTGTGAGGCCACACTGTGGCCAAGTGGCTATGAGCAGCACGCAGATGGTGAGCAGGCCTGCAAGACCACTAGAGACACTCCGGGCATGGCTCTGCTGGGCACAAGGAGCTTGAGAGTGGAGAGGGGTGCTGGGTATGAGGTGCAACAGGCTCAAGCTGGCACTTTCTTCCTAAATTGTGGGTCTTCTGTCCACTCCAAACCCCAGATGAGGGGTTCTAAGGACGCAGGGCTGCTAAAAAGTACCTGTAAGTCATTGTCCTGTGGCCTCCCATCCCTGAGGAACTGCATGTCTGGGCATAATGTTGCCTGCCCTAATGGATGCCCCACCCCCTCCACCTTCCTCAGGGCATTTCTACTGCCTCCAGCACCTGCCCAGGACAGGTCACAAAGAGGATATCATGGATGGAGGCCGCACTAGCCCAGTAAGGACTATGAAAGTGTGTGTGTGCATGTGCGCATGTGTGCTGGGGCACGGAAAGGAGAGAAGGGGTCTCTAGTGAAGGCTGAGGTATTTGTGTGCCCTTACTTATTGCTGTAACCCAGTACCCAGAACCCTGCCTGGGACAGTGCCCTCCAGGTGCTAAGTGTATGAAAGCCAGAGCCCACACTGGCTCCAAAGGGATGGCCTCCAGCCCCGTGCTGGGCCGGTCCCTAACCAGACCATGTGCTGGCTTTTCCAGGAACTCCCCACCCCAGATGAGGATAGTGTGCCACCAGGCCCCTCAATTCCCACAGCCCTACAAGAAGAGGCCAGTCCCACCCCAGGCCCCAGCCGGCCTGCCCGCCGTCGGCTGATCCGTCTCTCCAGCCTGGAACGCCGGCGGCTGTCTTCCCTCAACATTAACCCTAGCCCAGCAACGGAGCCGCCACCCAAGCCCCCTCGCAGCTGCTCAGCCTTGGCACGCCAGGCCCTGGAAAGCAGCTTCGCGGGCTGGGGTGTGCCCATCCAGAGTCTGCCTGGTAACAACTCTTCCCACGGGTGTGCAGCGGGTGGGGTGGAAGGACTGAGACTCCTTCCAGGAATACTGGGGAGCAGGAAGGGAGGTCACGGGGTACCAGACTGTGTCCTTGTCTGCTCAGTTCTTGACGCCACGGAGGAGGAACAGAGTCCCTCTTCTAGTGAGGAGGAGGCAGAAGATGAGCCTTTGGACCCAGACCTGGAACAGGTGAATGGCAGGCGCCTGGCCCCCTTCACTGCCGCAGCCAGCATGTGCCCCTCAGATACCGCCCTCCCCACTACAGAAGCCTCAGCCCACACTGTACCCCGGGACAGTTCTCACCCAGTACTGACTTGTATGCCTTCGTGCCTCCATCTTGCCTCCCGGAACTTACCCCCCTCCCAGCCTAGGTTCTTTTCTTTCCCTCCACACAACCTTCCTCCACTCTGCCAGGTCGCACCCCTGACCAGCCCAACCCTTCCACAGGCCCTGTTGACTATGGCTAAGAATGCAGGCACCATGAACAACTACCCAACGTGGCGCCGGACTCTGCTGCGTCACGCTAAGGAGGAGGAGATGAAGAGGTTCCACAAGGCCCAGGTAAGGCTCCGGGGTTGTCAAGACGTTCTGAGGGGTAATACTTCCAAGCCTGGCACCAGAGCTCTTGTGCGGTGCTCTCCAGTGCCCCAGACCCCAACACCTCCTGTCTCGTATTCCTCAGGCCATCCAGCGGCGACTAAATGAGATTGAGGCTGCTCTGAGGGAGATGGAGGCTCAGGGCATGAGGCTGGAGCTGGCCTTGAGGAGCCAGAGCAGTGAGTAAAGACAGGAAAGGGACAAGCTAGGACACTCTGTCTTGTGACACTGTTTTCCCTCGACCCAAGCTCTGGCCCACAGCAGGGCCCTTGGCCAAGTACACCACACTGACACACTCACCATACCCTCCTTTCCCAGAGCCTGTTCCCCAGTACATTCCTGTGACCCTGCCCACCCCTCTTCCCTCCTGTCAGGTTCACCAGAAGAGCAAAAGAAACTCTGGTTAGAACAGCTGCTACACCTGGTCCAGAAGAAAAACAGCCTGGTAGCTGAGGAGGCTGAGCTCATGATTACGTAAGGCATGGGGATGGCGACAGTGGCGCACAAGAAAGGCCCCAACCACGCGGCGCCCTTTACAACTGTGCCTTTTCACGCCTGATCTCCACAGGGTGCAGGAACTCGACCTGGAGGAAAAGCAGTGGCAGCTGGACCATGAACTGCGAGGCTACATGAACCGGGAAGGTGAGTGGATGCCTGTGACCTTGGATACGAACCAAGCTAGTCTTCTAGTCCATGTACCCAGCCAGCTGAGGAGAAAGCTTTGGGATGGAACCCCACAGCCCCCGTTGTCCTTCAGTTCAATCAGAACTGCAGAGTTAGGCTTCAGCAAGGTGCCTGCTGCTAATGCTAGAAAACCACTGGTGTGGACAGGCCTTCTAACACTGCAGGCTAAGAAACAAAGCCTGGGTATGAACACACAGGCTGGACTGAGGTTGAGCCTCTCCTGCCTCCCTCCACCTTTCCTGTTTTCTAAGCCTTGTCTTCACCCTTCAGAAACCCTGAAGACAGCTGCAGATCGGCAGGCTGAGGACCAGATCCTGAGGAAGCTGGTGGATGTAGTGAACCAGCGGGACGCCCTCATCCGTTTCCGGGAGGAGTGCAGGCTCAGCGAGCTGGCTTCAGGGACAGGGGCCCTGGTCTAGAGGAGTGCTGCTTGCCTTCTTCCTGACAAGATGGGCTCGTGCCAGGACAGTGCCACCCCTACTCACTGAGCTGTGTGGAAGGGGGCCTGTTTACAGTAAAAATGCTTCTGCCAGAAACAGGATTTAGGCTGCATGGATCTGGGAGGTGGGAGCCCTAAGGTGACCATTTCAACAGCCACACTAAACCTTGGCTCCCATCGCTGACTCTACAAGGAAGAAGGCAGACCACTGAAGTGTCAAGCTTTATTGTTCCTCAGCTCTGTCCCCATCCTGCTACTCCAGCAGTGGGGCTAGCTGGGGCTCTGGGCCCAGGGCCTGGGCCTCCTTTGCCTTTTTCAGTGCATGCTGGAGTTCAGCCTGGATGCTATGTAAGCCTTTGGCTTCCTGGATGTGGAACAGGAAGACTGTGCCTGCCCCGAGCACCAGTGCTACACTGGGGCCCCAGAACACTTTGCTGGTCCCTTCCGTTACTGCCAGAATACACAGTAACATCAAGAGAAGCAGCCCTAGGCCAATCACATAGCCAGCAACGCCAATCCACTCTCGAGCCCAAGTGATGCCCAGACCCATCTCCAACCAGGCCTCCCTCAGCACTCTGACCAGTGATGACTTCTCTGCTGGGCCTAGATGGGGCAGGGCAAAGGGCAAGAGAAGGTCAGAGTGGAGAGGCTGCCTTGAGGGGTGGAAAGGCCAAGGAAAAGGGCACTCACCCTGGGGAGGGCTGGGGTTGTGCTGAGGGGGGCCATGCCTCACACACAAAGTTGCCATCAGGGCCTCATGATCAGAGAGTGGGGCGCCATAGTAGGGGTGATGGCCAGTGGTGGTCTTGAGAGTCTTACAGGAGATGTAGAGCCCAGGAACTGCCTAGAAAAAGGAAGTACTAGAGAGAAGCTTACACTGGAGGGCCACTGCATCCCCCCGTCCCATCCCATTCTCAGTCATCAGTGCCCCAAGAGGACTAGCTGAACAAGGGCTCAGCATAGGCTGGTGATAAGGAGACAGTGGGTGAAGGTGTTGCAGGGAGGAGCCTGACCTTGTAAAGCACGTAGTCAATCCGGATGCCAAAGGGAAATTGGTCCAGGTCCTGCTGGCTGACGTAGCAGTTCTGCTTTATCATGGTGCAGCCTTCTTTGGGACCCTACGGGAACATCCAGGTAGCACTAGGATGCGGAGGCAAGAAAATGAGAGAAGCTGGAGATCCAGGCACCTTGAAGCCCTGGGTCCTCACCTCGAAGTCTTGGGTCTCGAGGAAGGCATCATGAAGGCCTGTGTACTCCTTCAGCAGGCAGCATCCCAAGTCTCCTGGGTGCAGGTTGAGGTCCCCACACAACAGAACCATGTCTGCCTTCTTGGATGTGTGGCTGGAGTAGCCAGGTTGATGAGAAAGGCCGTCTTCGCTTACCACCTCTACTGTGTAAGTGGAGCCCCGGCCACCCCTCAGCCTCTGGGCCCCGCCCCACTTCCCGTCAAGCCCGGGCTCACGCACTGGATGAACTGGGCCAGTTCCCAAGCTTGGGCCACACGATGTGTTAGGTAGATGTCCTTCTGTCGACTGTACTCGGCGTGCAGCTGAGTGCGACAGATGGCGTTACAGCAGCTAAGGGTCTCGGGGGCTTGCCGAGAGCAAACGGTCACTTGGCATGTTGGAGACCGAATGGGTAGGCCTTAGGAAATCCTGATCCCGCACCTCACCCTCATGCAGCAGGGCCAGAGGACTCGCGTCCCCTGGGCACCCCCGGCTTCACTCACATGGGTCACATAGGCATTCAGCACCAGTCCACTGAGATGGAGCACCAGCAGCCCCACAGCCTTCCCGCAGAACCAGTCACCATGATGGATCTGCCAGCAGGAGGAGGCAACCACTCAAGCCACTGCCACCTCCTGCCCAGGCCCTCTTCCCCAGGAGGGCTGCCTCTTCTGCCTGGTTACCAAGGGTGGAGGCTTACCATGTAGGGGTAGCCGTTGAGGGTATAGACGTGCTGGCTGATTTCCTGGATTGGATGTTTGGAGAACACACAGAGGCCACTGCCGATGATTCCGCTGAAAGCCAAGACCTGCTTAACAAACAGAACAGCAAGGAGGGAAATTCCCAGCTCTTTCCTCCTCCCTTGTCTCCCAGCTGAGATCAGCTACTTTTCTCTCTCTACAGCTTGGGAGCTTTTGCAGGGGATGAGGGGCCACCTGCTAATAGGCTTCAAAGTGCTGACTAGACAGGACCTTCCTGGCTCAGCCTCTCCTGCTCCCACACCCAGAGGGAGAGGAAGGAGGGTGCAGGCAGAACAGGGAGGCCTGGCGGGACAAGAGCTTCCCAGCTGAAAACAGGCTCGGGCCTGCAGGCTTCTCACCTCCTGAAGTAGTGTGCAGCTGGGTAGGGCACAGCCAGCTTCTGCCTCAGGTCCTGGAAGTCCTTCTCACTCCACACCTGCGGGAAAGGAAGCACAGAGCTGCGCCTGGCCCTTCCCGGGGAGTGCCCACCCTCGGGCTCTGCGGCCCTCCTCCCAGCACCGCACAACCCACCCCACCTCCTCCAACATGGCCAGGTCGAAGCTCTCCGTGTTCAGAAAGTCTCCCAGCTGCTTAAGGCGGTCGGCCCGGTGCTTGCTCAGGAAGGGAATGTCCCTAAGGAAGAGAGGGCAGGACCAGGGGAGGCGACTGCTGGCACCGTCAGAGTTGGGGCCGCGGCGGGTGGGTGGTTTGGGCTCGCCTGCACCCCGAGATCACAGGGCGGACAGGTCGCGGCCCGGCCGGAGGTCGACCAGCCTCCTTTCTCTGGACGCCGGGTACGAGGGCAGGGCTCCCGGCAGCACCCGCGGGCGCACTCACCAGCAGTTCAGGTTGAAGACTCTCAGTCGCAGAGAGAAGTTGGGCTTCATGGCGCTCGGGGACCGGTCCTTCGGCCTCCCAAGCCAGGCCGCGGCGGCGCACACAGGTGGCGGGCGGCGCGCACAGGTGGCCCGCCGTGCTCCGCGCCGCCCAAGCCCCCGCGGCTCCGGCCTAGGACTGCTCCACCTCACCCAGCCCCCAGCCCGCTCACTGGCCCGGCTCAGACCGACCGCCAACCCGGAAAGAAGAGCGACTCCGAAAGTCCGGCCCGCGGGGCGGCGAGGGCTGCGCGCTAGGCCCCTGGCGGTCCCGAGAAGGCGCCCTAGCCGCTGTTCTCGGTCCCTCAACCCCGGAGCTTGTCCCCGGCCGCCGGCGCAGCGGCCCTCGCGACCCTCGCAGGCCCCTCGCGCTGCTCTCCAGCAACAGGCGACAACGGGAGAGGCCCCGCCCACGCCCCGCCCCTGTGGGCGTGGGGGCGGGGGCCTCTCGGTTGCTGTGACGCTGCGTTTTGTTGGGTCTTGAGAAAGCCTCTCAGCGGCGCCATGGCTTGCGCTCCGCAGCCTCTGTCCCAGCCTCCCGCGTGCAGCTCGCTGTCGGTGCCCGAGCGGCCGCTGCGGGTGAAGGTGGTGGGGCTCTTCAAAAGCTCCAGCTTTCAGGTCGCGAAGAGCACGGCTGAGGTAACCACGGAGAAATCCCGAGTGTGATGTCCTCGTCGCCCCCCAGCCAGGGGAACTGCGACCGCGTTCTCGGCTCTTTGGTGACGTGAGGTCGCCATTCTGTGGAAAGAAGGGGCGGACTGGGCGGGCTTCGCCAGATCGTGCTGTGGAGCAGGAGTGTAGGAACAGGTGTGGGTGGGGCACAAGGTTTGACTTGGAAAGGAAGGGAAAGAAGCGTTTAGAACCATCCGGGGAAAAATGGTAATTCCCACTCCTGTGTGTCGAGACATTTCATTCCTTATCAACATCATTATCACCATTATTATTTCGTTTTTGAGACAAGGTCTCGTTATATAGTTCAGACTGGCCCCGAACTCTCCCTCGACAGTCCTTCTGCCTCAGCCTCCCAAATCCTGGGATTACAGGCATGCACCACCATGCCCAGCTCCACATTAAGTTTTAAAATTGAATTATAGATTTTAAAAAGTTATGAAAACTTAGGGGAGAATGTTACTGTGCAACAGGATGCTTTTACAAACCCCTTCCCCAACTATGCATTCGAGAAGGTTCTTTCCTTTAAAATTTCTTGCTGGGGAAATAGCTCAGAAGCATAAACACCTGGGAAGCGCAAGTTCCAGAGTTGAGTCCTGCTTCCCCCGCCCCCAAATTAAGAACCTGGGATTAAGCTCAGTGGAATAAGTGCCTGCCTGGCAAGTTCAAGGTCCTGAATTTGATCCCCAATACCACAAAAAAAATTCTTTAGTAGTCACTGCATTTCACCAAAATTAGCTGTTTCACGACGGCACACCTTCACCTCGCACGCAGGAGAGCTGTAACAGTGTAAAAATGTTGCAAGTAGACTTAAGCGGATATTTGGGGATTTCTCCAGAAGTGCTACCTAGGCCAGGCTTCTCTCCAGACACCCTTGGCACGATCACGCCTTCTTCGTGTTTGTGTCTCCCTAAGTACTCCTCTGGATCCTGCACAACAAAATGCTCCCTAGTAGACTTCCTCTTCAGAAATCCCTGCTCCAGGGTATACAAAGTGGAAAAAAGTTTTTAATTATATTATAATTAAACGATATTTAATTATATTATAAATATAAAAATGTTTAATTATATTTAATATAAAATATATTTATATTAACATATAAATATAAAATTTATATTTATATATAAAATACATAAATGTTTTATATAAAATATAAAAATATTTAATTATATTATCGTTTTATTATATTATCGCAAGTTTGAGACCCGCCTGGGCTACAAAGTGAGCTCAAGGCCAGCCTGGACTGCATAGTGAGACTGTGTCACACACAAAAAAATTACTTTGATTTTTTTCAACAATTTAATAAAAATCTAAAAATGAGGCCTGGGGCTGTAGCTCAGTAATAGAACACTTGTTTAGCATGCACAACACCCTAAACTTGACCCTCCAACACCACAAAAACAAAACAAAATCTGGAAATTAATCTTGGCTTTCAGGCCTTGTTAAAACAGCCAGACTCACTGGCCACAGTTTGCCAACTTCTGCTACAGAAGACAGTAGGCCAAGAAAACATTATCTGTAATATGTTAATAATATAATTTCTTCTACTATTACTCTATTGTAATACGAAAACACATCAATGTAAATTCAGTTTGTTCTCTTCATAGAGGGTATTTGAATGTATTCCCAACATCATTTGTGAGCGATCCCAGATGCCTGATTCACTGACAAAGATTTAGATTTGTAAACAGGGCAAGCGTGTATAACATGTATTTTAATGTGAATGTACCATAGTTCATTCTGGAACAAATACTAGCTTCTCAGAAAGTATGTAGTGCTTAGTTTGAAAACTGCTAGGCTTATTAGTTTTTCTGGATAGTTCCTCAGAAATAGCAGCCATTGTGCATCAAACTGAACACACAGGAGCTCGAGTGCTGGTGGGGTGCCGTAGTCTTAGAAGGAAATGGGCCAATTGCTCTTGCCCTGTGCTAAAGTAGGACAGATTCACATCCTGCCTCCCTTGCCCTCAGAAAGCTTACCTCTGCTGAATGTGCGGGGCCAGGGTCACGTCAAGTGGTGACAGAGGCTCCCGAGCCCCCTCTTGGCGGAGTAGGTACCAGGTGCCGCAGGTGACCTTGCCCTGCCTCCCGTTCGTTTCTCATATCCACTCAGCCTGTTACCGCTTCAGCTGCCTTCTCTTCATTTTTCAAGGGAGGCAAAATGAAACTAATACCTGAAACAAACTTCGTTTATTTTCTGGACAGGGATTGCTGGCAAGAATTTTCTCTGATGCAGGCAAAACAATGTACATTCAGTCGAAAAACTCTACACCAAACCTTAACCCTTAAACCCAAGCTCATTTAGTGTGTACTTCTCTTCTTCCTGAGGAGTATAACTATAATATCCCTTTGGGAGCCAGGGATATAGCTCAGAGGCACAAGCGCCTGCCTGGCAAGGTCCTGAGTTCGATTCCCAATACCAAAAAACAAAATTCTTTTGGTCATTCTCCTTAAATCAATGAATTAAAGCAATAGCATTTACTTATTCTCACTACAAGTAAGGTAGCTAGATCCACTGAAGTTTAACAAGAATTTAATTTAGGGAAAGTAAGTCCTGAAAGATCAGCCAATCACAAAACTGTTGACAATATTTAAGTTGCTATGTGTGTGTCCACTGGGTGCAGATTAGTGGTAGGGCGACTCAAGGAAGGCTGATGCAAGCCTTGTTCTCAGGAGCTTAGAGACAAACAAGCCAGAGCCCGGCGTGACCATAGTGTGACTGGGAGAGGACTCTGGGAGCAGGCAGGTGGCATCTTAGACTGTGTGGCCTGGGTATGTGCCACATAAAGCTCCCTGGAGACCCCGTAAAAATTAGGGAAATGATTTTGACTTTAAAAGAGAACTCAGAAATGCGAAGATAACATTATGTAATGCAGCCTCCATTATTAATCCCTTGCTATCTTCTGTATAATTGTGTATTTCTTGTATTGTTTTTGAGATAACTGAGTAACAAATGTGAAGATGATATTATGTAATACAGCATTCGTTGTCAATCTCTTCCCCATAATTTTTGTATTTCCTTATTGTTTTCGTGTTATTAGATTTTATGTTCTTTTTAAAATAAAATTTAAAAAAATAAAATAAAGAGAACTTACTCTAATTATTCAATTTTGAAACCTAGAGTCTGAAGATTACCTATCCATCCAAATTTGAAGACCCTACAATAGTTCCTCTTCAAGAATTTGCATGGGATCTGTATCTACAGGAGAAGAAAAGGGTAAAGGGTACCTGGGGTGAGGGGCAGATCGACGACAAGCAAAATTATGCCTGAAGTATTTATCTACATTGTTTTCTGGGAAATGGAAATAATTTTAATGGAACTAGATTTCATTTGTTTAAACTACACATTATTTAGCTTTTCCTAAATTATTTCAGTTATTTGACCAGGCTGATTTTTTTTTAACTATAAAATATTACAGAACTTTCCTTTGATAAGCATGTTGAAAAGGTAAAGTTTTTGTTTTGTTTTGTTTTTGTCTTTTTTTTTTGAGGCAGGATCTCACTGTGCAGATCAGGTTGGCCTTGAGCTCACTTTGTAGCCCAGGCTGGTCTCGAACTCACAATGATCTTTCTGCCTCAGCCTCCCAAGTGCTGCGATTACAGGCGTGCACCACAGCACCTGGCATTAAAGGTGAGTTTTAAACTCTCAGTGCTGCTGTCTGCCCATGGCAAGGTGACCCTTCTCTCCCTACCTGTCGCTTACACTTCCTGGGAAACCTTTGCTCTCCAGTTGCTGTAGCCTGGCCTTTACTCCGGGCAGTGTGGGTGGTGCAGAATCCAGAGATCACAAGGGGTTTGTGTGGGCTGCTTCCTGGACGAGCTCTAATGACAGTTGCCGGCTCCTATAGGCGCCTTGTCGCAGTTGCTGCTTCTTGCTCACAATTCTCCCCTCTAACAAGGCCTTTGGGAAACCGCAGAGCTCAGTACCAGCAGAGCTTATCCAGGGATGGGAATGGGTAGGTTTGTGGCCAGGCGTCACTGGTCAGATGGTGCTACTGCCTGGAGCATGTGACAGAGAGGAAGTAAAGTGGCTCCTGGCCCAGCAGTAGCTCATGCCGCATGCGTGGAAAGTGGTACATCTGCTTGTCTTTCCCAATCTAGTCTCAGTCCTGACTCCTCTGCCCTATCTCATCTCTCCAGTGGATGATGAAATTTGCATTTCCCTTATCAAAACCATTTCTAGTCCTCAGTATTGGTTGCACAGGATGTATTGTGATCCTGTGATTCAGTAACACACATCCCGTGGTGTTGCTTTACTCAGTCACATGAATGGTGCAAGACCAAATGAAGAATACCATTTGCTAAGTCTCACACTTTCAAAGCCATAAAAAATTTCCACTGGAGTTTAAAAGGAGCCATAGAAAACACATACAGACGGTGCTTACTTTGTGCCAGGCACTATTCTAATGGCTAAAACTAGGACAGTTCTAGCCAAACTGGGACAACTGGTTACCCTAACATGAAACAATACATTTTTAAATTGTTACCATCAAGTTTATGATTACTCCCTACCAATCCCGTACCCTCTGCCTACAGAAAACCCCGACCTCACAGTCTGTGGATTGCAGTCGCTCCTCCTACATATTCCTGCTGTCATCTTAAAGACTGCTGGAGATTCTGTCCCCCAACTTTCCTCCCTGTGAGCCTAAGCTACCTAGCAGGGTCTTGAGCACTGTTTCTCTAGCTTTTAGGGACCCGGCATGAGACCTTCTAATGAATCATTGCTGCTTCTTGCTACCTATTCTGCATTCTTTGTCTTTCCCTTCATCTCTCACGTCATCCTCTGGGTATGAGTCACCTTAACCTTTTCCTTTTCAGGCCAGTTTTTTTGGTCCTTCTTGAGCGTAAGCTTTTGTATCTTAGGGCCTCAGTGAGTTAATCCATTAGGTCCAGCTGGCCTTGTACTTCTACAGAACATATTGCCACTCTAAGGGAAGGGCTTTAGGGTATTAGGAAGAACTTTCTATCCCCTCCAAAAGAGACACCTTCATAGGTCTTAGTGATGGAAGGCCCTGGAAACCTTCTGGTCCAACCTGTTTTCTTCTTTTTGTCTTTCTTGAGCCACAGTCTCACTATGCAGTTTAGGCTGGCCTTGAAGTCACTTTGTAGCCTAAGCTGGTCTTGAACTTGCAACGATCCTCCTGCCTCAGCCTCCTGAGTGTGGGATCACAGGCATGTGCCACCGCGCCCAGCTAGCCTGTTTTCTTAAGGCAGGAGAAAAAGTCTGCTGTGTGCAGAAGAGATAGAGACGAGGCGTCATATCTTCAGCCTCTGAATATAGTCCATCTTCCCATTTCTCCCATCAGGCTGACTGAAGTGTCCACAATTAGGTTTTTTTTCCTTTTTGGGTTTTGGATCTTGTGAAATATAACACTGATAAATTTGACCCTTTCATGGAATATTGACACATTAGGATTTACCAGTGGTTTATTGTTTGTTTGGGGGGAACAAGTTCTTGCTTTGTAGTTCAGGCTGGCTCTGAATTCTCTCTGTAGTCCAGACTGGCCTTGAACTCACAGTGAATTAATTCTCCTGCCTCAGACTCCCAAGTGTTGGGATTACAAGCCTGTGCCACCATGCCCGGCTTGTCAGGTTTATTCTCTGCCAGGAAGCAGGTTTTGAGAAGGGCACAGAAAGGAGGCAACAGGATATTCAGTCTGAGAGGAGCTGGGAATGGAGCAAGTGGCAAATGAAGACAGACCGTACCCCACACTAGTGTTTTCCGGAGGGTGGTCTCCAGGCCAGTAGCAATTCCATTTCCCAAGATGATGTTAGAAATGCAAAGTCTTAGGCCCCATCCTATGGTAGAAAGTCTGGCAGGCACGGGAACCTATGATTCTGACCACTTGCTGAGGTCTGAGAGTGGCTGCACCACTTTTTCATGGTGGCACTGAGGAGTAATAAACCAGGTCTCCTCAGAGGGGCCTTGGTCTGTGGCCACACATGGGGGTTTAGGAAGTTGACCATCAGTGTTGCGTGGATAAAAACAGTGACTTCGTTTCTGAGGAGACTTGAGTGTTGAAGATGAATTTCCTTCCTCCCTGCCCCGGACTGTTTGGGAAGTCCCTGCTGGCCCTTGGGGGGATGTCCTAAATGTGACCCCACAAACACACACATACAAAAATCTTCTCAGTCCTTCGCACTGAAAACCATTGCTTACCCAGAATCCCTGACCCTTCCAAGTATACATACAATAAAATGTGCTTCATAAATAAAGACAGTAACTGTGTTTTCTTTGCAATACAATTATGCTATGCACAAAGTGATTTTTATTATCAGATTATCTGCTATAATTGTACCTTTTATAAAGATTTTTTTTTAGATCACTCTGGGGTTTCAACAATGTTAAATTTTCTAAAATAGTCTTAAATCCTCTTTGACAGCAGAATTCTGAAAGATGGTTAAAACAAACACAAATTTTAAAAATATTTGGGGCCAGGGATATAGCTCAGTGGCACAGGTACCTTCTTGGCAAGCACAAGGTCCTGAATTCAATGCCTTGTACCAAAAAATAAATAGACAGATAAATAAAAATATTCAATCCTAGGGTTGACAAATTCAGAGTTAGTGTTGATTCTAATCTCTAATATATGGGTTTAGCAAATTGTTGTATCATTGTGTTTTGGATCCTTTTCCTTTATAGGAGCTCAAGGGTGAAACCTGGGAATACTCTTCCTATGTGATGTGTTTTCTCAATGACCAGCTCCTGGGGGATGCGTTTGATCTGCAGAGATGGGCCCAGAAGGTGTGGGACATTGTAGATGTGAAAGCTCCAGCACTGTATGAGGCCCTTACTGTGGATTACTCCACTAAATTCTTAAGAGACACCAAGGTAAGTGATGCTGCTTTTGAAGAGTAAGAGTGGAAACTTTGATTGGTTTTACTGATTCAGTATTACTTTTCTGTATCCTAACAAAAGGGATAGAAAAGGTAAGAGATTAGGTTTTAAGCCCTCAGGTTATAGCACAGCAAGGTTTGCTGGTAGTGTGTAAAGCAAGTATATCTTTTTAGAGGGTGAACATCACTGTTCAAATCTTTCTGCTCCCCTTCCGAGATTCATATGTATGAATTATTTATTTTAAAATATAAAGACACTGAGCCAGGCGTGGTGGTGCACACCAGTAATCTTTGTACTTGGAGGCTGAGGCAGGAGGATCACTATGAATTTGAGGCCAGCCTGGGCTACATGAACAAGTTTAAGGCCAGCCTGCACTACATAGTAAGACCCCGTCTCAAAAGAACCAAAAAATTTAAACAAGAAAGGCTCCTTAGTGTAGCCTGAGCTACTCAGGCCAAACTGGGGGAACACTATGAGATCCCATCACAAAACAAAACAAAACAAAACAACTAAAAAATTAAACTGAAAACTATAACCTGTGTAAAGACATGCCCCCACAACAGGTTGAGCCCAGTGTATTTTCTAACACCTGAGTGCTAATGTACTAAGAGATGGAAA
Organism: Dinomys branickii; assembly: GCA_004027595.1. Lineage (NCBI taxonomy): Eukaryota > Metazoa > Chordata > Mammalia > Rodentia > Dinomyidae > Dinomys > Dinomys branickii. The sequence goes on from PVLD010008727.1 coordinate 69,448, forward strand.
GTTTGCAAGGAAATGGGCCATTTTATATCATGTCTCATAGATGCTAACATCGGGACATGCCATGGGAATTCTCAGCGGCAGAAGATAGTAAGAAACATGAGGCCTAGGGGTTGTTCAGATGGTGAGAGGTGGAGAAAAAATTAGAAAAGGTCCTAAAGAAAGGCCAAGACCAGATTCTGAGATAGTCACCAGGTCAGTATGGCAATAGAAATAAAAGTATTTTGGTTTTGTTTTTTTTTTGGTACCAGGAATTAAACTCAGGACATTGTACTTGTCAGGTAGGTGCTTCTGCCTGCTGAGCTATATCCCTGGCCAAATAAAAGTATTTTGTATGTTGCTCAGAAACCTGGCAGTAGCTGGGCACATGAACTGTAATCCCAACACTCGGGAGGCTGAGACAGGAGGATCCTTGCAAGTTCAAGGCCAGTGGGCTACACAGTGAGCTCAACGCCAGCCTGAACTGCATAGCAAGACCCTGTCTCAAAAAGACCAAAAAAAAAGAAAAAGAAAAAAGAAACCTTGTCGCAACAACTCTCTCCTGCTAGAGGCTGTTGCATGCCCACATGTCGGTCTTGAGTCTGTTTTTATCCAGGATGAACAGGTCCCGATAACGAGGTACCTGTGGATGAATAGAAAAATAAAAGGAAAAAGAAAAACAAGAGAGACAAAATTCTGGGATCAGCGGGCTTACAGCCTTTTGCAATGCAGCCTGGAATAGCATTTTCAGTAACTTTTTATTGAGAAAGAGCAAAGGAGGCAACTGGGCTAATGGGAGGATATCAACGTTTTAGCTTGAGACTTGACTAGGTAGCCTTTGTGTTACCATTTCTTCCGGCATATCACAGCAAAGCATTTAGTGTTGACCCTGGGGCTTATAATGCTTTTGCTAGACTTCCTGCAGAACCCAACAATCAAGGTTTTGTCAGGCCTGAGGCAATACATTGAAAGAGTAACTAAAGAATGTCCTTCTCTACACCCACGGTGGTTTGTGTCGTAGAATGACTCAGTGCTAGGAGCTGAGCAAAGACAAGGAACAGAAATAAAGCACAGTAAGTACTATGTGAATGCTTGTTTGAATAAACTGTGTGTTCTGAAAATGCTAGAAACTCCGGAGATGAGGGAGAATTTATTGTTTATCGTTGATTCACACAGGGATGGGACTCTAGGTGTACACAGGGTATTGTGGAAATGCCAGGGGTCAGCAAGGAGGCCAGAATCAGTAGGAAAGGAGACTGTGAAGATGAGGAGTCAGCCCAAGATTCTCGGTGCCAGCAGCTCTTAAAGAGAAAAGATAGATACTGAAATGATATTGACTGTTTCACAATTGACACAAAAGCCGGAGGGCCGGCTTTGGAAAACAGGCAGGAGCCAGGGGAAGCCAGACAGTGGGACAGCAGGGCCAGAGCGAGTCACCGAACTGTGTGCCAGGAGGCACCCCTGGCCCAGGCCCACTGTGCCACAGTAAGAATCACTTTCCAGTTCTCCTTGTGTGTCTGCATCACCCCCCGGACCTCCAAGGGCCTGGGCAGGAGCACTGGTCTGGCAAGCCCACACCGTTTCCCTACAGCCTGGCTGTCCTGGGAGGGGGAGGGGGAATCTGGCCCCTTTAGGTTCCAGAGAATGTGGTGGGGCCCTGCCAGAGGTCCCAAAAGGGGGAGCATTCAAATGGTTAGGAGGGAGGAGGGAAATCTAAAAGGCCCTAAGGAAAGGCTGAGATTGGATTCTGATTCACTGCTCACTCTGAGCCAAAGAGTTAGATTTTATCCAGAAGAAAATCAAACCAACAGAGCCTTTCAGAAAGATTATGACATAATCGCCTGTGTTGTCTTTGGGAAAAGAGTTCAGGGCCATGCCACAGCAGGCTGGTAGCAGGGTGGCCCCTTGCAAAGCTGCTAGAGTGGCATGGGCAAGGGATAAAGGAAGCTTGAATTAATGGGTGGCGGCAGTAAGGATGCAGGACTTAGACTGCAGAGAAAGCCTGAGATGGACTCTTCTTTCCAAGTCCAACCCAGGGACTGGCGCACTTGCAGGTTACCGTGCTAGCTAAGCACCACTGTGGCTCTGGCATCTAGTGGCTGCCATGTACCCATGTGGTGCGTTCACCTGATCTCTCCCCATCAGCACCTTCAGGACTGTCTACTTGGCTAACTCCATAACAATAATCTGGTGATGCTCAGGTGAAGTTCATCACACCCAAATAGATTTACTTGTTTCCTCGGTCAACCACAAAAAAAAAAAAAATTTCAAAATAAGATGGAGGGAAATTAACAATGGTTGTTCTGTTATATATTGTTGTCTTCAACAAAGATGCTCAGATTACCAGATGTAAGAATACAAGATTGATCAAACAAAGAGAATAAAAAATGATTTAAAAAAACATCAGAAGTGATACAGTCACCACTCCTATTCGATATAGTGCTGGAAGCATTAGCCTGAGCAATTAGACAAGAGAGAGAAATAAAAAGAATAAGAATAAGAAAGAAAGAAGTGAAATTGTCTTTATTCGCAGGTGACATGATACTCTGTATAGAAGACCCCCAAAACTCCACCAAAAGACTTCTAGATTTAATAACCAAATTCAGTAGTGTAGCTGGATACAAAGTCAATACTCAAAAATCAATAGCATTCCTGTACACAAACAACAAACACACTCCGAGAGAAATTAGGGAAACTACACCTTTCATAATAGTATACAAAAAAATTTGCCTCCTGCTGTTCAGTTATAATATTCTTTTTTAAGCACTCATAGTAGAGAAGCTGAGCTCCCCAAACAGATTAATTATAATGACTGTGGAGGTACTTCCTGCCTGGGTGCCGGATAGCATCTATTATTTTAATCTTTTAATTTAAAGAAAAGTTAGAATAATACAAAATAATGGTATGATACATTTAAAGTGAGATTGTTTGTGTTCCCCAGACTCTTAAGAAAGAGGACAGGGCAAGTTATGCACCTTATTAAACAAGGTGGCATTTTGACATGCAGGTGTGGTCCAAGATTTGCAGTTTGTACCCTGAGATGTGCTTGGGCCCCTAACTGAGAGCCAGTGTGGTGCAGACTGGTGTCTTCCTTCTGGATGCCTCTCTGTAGATCTAGGCAAGGGTTCACTGCCAGAAAGGGTAGCAAGTGAAAACAAGAGCAGGGGGCATCTGTGCACATGACAGTGTTGGTGAAGATGTGCTTAAAGCACAGCGTTCTCCTGTTCTCTACACCTGGCACTGCGCTGCTTATAGCTGCCAGGGTCTTATTTTTCCACTGAGAGAGGAAGTGGCTTGTCTCTGGCTGACTAATGTATGCTGTCTCTAAAAATCCAGGACAGGGGCTGGGGATATAGCTCAGTGGAATAAGCGTCTGCCTAGCAAGCACAGGGTCCTGAGTTCGATCCCCAGTACTGCCAAAAAAAAAAAAAAAAAAAAGTGATAAAAATCCAGGACACATAGTAACCAAAGCCATGGCACTCGTAAGGGACCCTTTCCCAAAACTACCCAAGAAGTAGAGAATTCTCAGTCTGTTTCCCCAGAGGAAATGACCAGGGCTCCTGCAGTGCACTTGTGGGTAGTGGACGTCTAGGCCTTGAGTTCTCACTCCTGTATAGGAAATTAACACTCTTCAAGGCTTTAGTGCTAAAGTATTTTAAGAATGTTTAATGAGCTGGGAGTGGTGGCACAGGCCTGGTAAGCCCAGCACTCGGGAGGCTGAGGCGGGAAGATTGTTGTTAAGTTTGAAAACAAATTCTGAATGTAATATAGGTTGTAAAGACTTGGTAAAATAAACTTCTGTGTGTCATTCATTTAATTTAATTACATTTAATTACATTTATTCGTTGTTAATCCTATTCAAATCTAGTCACCAGGAACAAAATATCTGCCCTATTTTTGGTCACTTCTAAAAGTTTCTTATGCGATATTGATCTGTCTTATTTTTTTTCCTAATTTTAACAGCATAATTTTGTGTTCTTGGACATTGGTATTGATTTTCTTCCAATTGGAAGATTGATTTTTGAGGTAAGAAGATTTTGATGTTGTTTTTCTTTTAATTAGGTAGGAGTCATCTACACCTGTCAAAATGTTAAAATGTAATCTTTGAAACTTTTCATCTTTATTTTTTAGCTGTATTGTGATACATGTCCCAAAACATGTAAAAATTTTCAGACCTTGTGTACGGGAAAAGCAGGGTTTTCCCAAAGAGGCGTAAGGCTACATTACAAAGGGTCAATTTTTCATCAAGTAGTACAGAATGGTTGGATACAAGGAGGAGGTGAGTTTAAAATTTTAAATAAACTTAACTGTAGCATCAAATCAGAATGTCAAAAATTTCATTTTTCTACCTTTATAAAATTAATATCAATTATATATTCTTTTTTGGAGTTTTTTTGGTCTTTCTAAGACAGTCTCACTATGCAGTTCAGGCTGGCCTTGAGCTCACTTTGTAGCCCAGGCTGGTCTCAAACTTGTAACGATCCTCCTGCCTCAGCCTCCAAGTGCCAGGATTACAGGTGTGCACCACCACGCCCAGCTCAATTATATATTCTTAATAACTAATATATAGAATATTTTATATGACCAGATGATAATTAAAGTATTCATATTCTTTCTTTTAATACAGAGCCTTTGATTGAGCTCAATCCCCAACCCTTTTTTATTTTTTTATTTTGAGACAGGATCTTGCGACTTTGCTAAATTGCCCAGGCTGGGCTCAAACTTGCAATCCTCCTGCTCAGCTTTCTGAATAACTGAGATTACAAGTATGTGTCTGTATGCCTATTTTACATGTATTCGTTTTCTTAAAAAAACCCTAATTATTAAAGTCAATAAATTTAGTCAGGCATAGTGGCTCAAGCCTGTAATCCCAGCACTCTTGCATGCGTAAAGCAGGAGGATCAAAAATTTGAACCCAGCCTGGGCAATTTAGAAAACTGAATTAGGCCCCATCTCAAAATAAAAAACCTAGGGATGTAGTTCAGTTCAAAGGCCCTAGATTCACTTTCCAGTACTACAAATAAATAAATACATTTAAGTTACCAGGAGCATTCCCAATTAAAAATTGACCTGAGTGTAAAGTGACTTTTTTTTTTAATCAAAAAGGTTTTGAATGCTCAACAAAATACATAAAAGAAACATACCATGTATGGGAATTTGAAAATAAAATAAGTGGAAAACATCCCTTGCCATAGATATTACATTATTAGTATTAAAAAGTATTATCTGAAGGATTCTGGTCTTCCTCTTTTCAGGTTAGTCCTTTGGCTATACAGATAAGGTGTCTGATTAACAGCACAAAATTAAATTTTGGAGGGCTGCCGGAGGTATTCCATAGGGAGCAATCAGGCAGCAATTTAGAAATAATTGGTGGGGCTGGAGGTATAGCTCAGTGGCATAAGCACTTGCCTGGCAAGCGCAAGGTCCTGAGTTCGATCCCTGGTACTGGAAAAAAAAAAATAGAAATAATTGGTTTACAGTGATAGATTTGCTTGAACTTAATGACATACGCAGAAGCTTAAGTTGATGTGTAATTTTTTAGCATGATCTGGACCATTCTGAGGCTGATGGGAGAAAGTGTAGCTGTGTTCCAGGCATCTTGTATGGGGGGTCAGCTGTTTGACCCTTAGTCTTTCCAAAATGAGATCAGCTCACAAATACTGCTACCTAACATCATTGTTTTTACACTTAATACCTGGTATTTATCTTCCTGTATCAATAAACATAATATTTTTGGAATCTTTCTAGTTTTTTGTAACATTGTTGAACCAATTTACCCACTGATGAACATTTTTCAATTTTGTTTATAACAGTCCTCAAGGGGTACAATATCAGAGGCTTCTTTTTTATTTTATTTTTAAATTTTATTTATTTTTTGATCTTTTGAGACAGGGTCTCATTATGTAGCCCAGGCTGCCCTTGAACTCATGGCAGTCCTCCCGCCTCAGCTCCCAAGTGCTGGGATCGTACGGCAGGTGCCACCACACCTGGCCTAGAGCTTTCTGAGTCTGGTGGGGACTCACTAGCTAAGATCTCAGCTTGTGACATTCTTTTCTGATTTGGGTTCTGATTAAATTCTCCCAGAGCAATGGTTGGGAAAAGGAGGTCATACTATTTGTCTATTTCTTTGAGGTAAAATTTCCTAATAGCAAAGCACACAGATTTTGAATCACATTTTCAGGCAATAAGGGAACAATATTAGGGGCACTGTGCAAAAAAACTGTTAGATTCAGACCTAAACCCTGACACACAGGAGTTGGCTGTTCCACATAACATCTATGAATCAGCTGCTTCACCCTAAAGTAAGGGCAGCTGTGAACAGGAGCGAAGGATGTGGCAAGAACTCGGTGACAGGGCGTGCTTTCAGTGCCACGCCCTAGAAACTCTTTTCCCTTGAGATGTTCCATCTGCTCCAGGCATAGAATTTTGGAGCACAGTAGCAAAGCATCATTTTGCACACAACTTAGGATACTTCGGGGAACTGTTGCTTGCCCGTTAGATACCTGGTCCCACCCAGCCCACTCTCCCCTGCACTTTTCTGCCACCTCCCTCTAGTTCACTCTGCCCACTCGTGGCTGCCTAGCTGTTTGTTGTACACATCAAGTACATGTGGTGGGGCTGCGGATATCACTCGGTGGCATAAGCACCTGCCTGGCAGTGAGTTCAAGGCCAGCCTGAGCTGCATAGTAAAACTCTGTGTCAAAAAGAGAGAGAGAGAAAAAAACTGTCATAAAACAGCAAAAGCCCTTGGGATTACAGCAGACTTCTCAACATAAAGTTTAAAGGCCTAGAGAGCATGGAGGGAAGTGTTTCAAATCCTGAAAGAAAACAGCTTCCAAGCCAAACTGTATTTCAAAATTGATGGAGACAGCGGGACGTGGTGGTGCATGCCTGCAATCCTAACACTCTGGAGACTGAGGCAGGAGGATGAGTACGAGTTTGAGGCCAGGCTGGGCTACAGAGTGACTTCAAGGCCAGCCTGAACTGCATAGTGAGACCCTGTCTCAAACAGTAAAAAAAAAAGGTGATGGAGAAATAAGGACATTCTACAAAAAAGAATAATAGGTACACGAACACCAAACCAGCACTCCAAAGAAAATACTCCAGAATATTACAGAGATAACAAACGCAACAAAACCAAAAGTCAGATAGCATGAGCACATCAAGCAAGGTGAGTAGTTAGAAAAGGAAAAATAAAGGGCTCAACAACAGGAAAAGAGCAGGACAGAAGTCAGTCAGCACCTTTCAGGGGTAATTCTCAGTGGCAATGACCTCAACTCTCCAGTTAAAAAGCATCAATTGGCATACTGGATCAAAACACAAAACTCAAGCTAGATATTGTGATGCATACCTTCAATCCCAGCATTTGGGAGGCTGAGGCAGGAGGATCAGTATGAATTCAAGGCTAGCCTAGGCTATATAGTGAGTTCAAGGACAGTCTGGGCTACCTAGCAATACCCTGTCTCAAAAAAAAAAAAAAAAACCCCACAAAATAAAACAATCACACCTCAAAAAATAAATTGTAACAGTGATAATTTAATATTTCAGCATTTCAAAAATTTGCAGTATAATTGAAGCTACCTCTAAGTTATTATGACAAAATGGAATCATGAAAGTAAAACTAATTTACAAGATATAGCTGAAGTTCTTATAGCACTATCTTCATGGTATCGCTATTAAGCGAATGGGTGGCACTGGAGTCACTGGTGCAAGTGGCATCGTAATTTAAAGTACCCTTTACCCCGTGATTGTGGTGCTCTCTCACCTGCTTTGACTCAGAATCCTGTTTCCTATTTCTCAGATATAGTGGCTGGAAAAGGAAATGATGGGGAGTCTATTTATGGACCAACATTTGAAGGTATGGATCTTTACATTTTGTCAGTGCTATATTAATTGATTATTCAAATTTAGGAAGAGGAGACGTTTTACAATTCCAGTAAGATGGTGTTGAGTGTAAATGTTTAGTAAAAGTGGGGTTTAAAAATGATGGGGGAAGGTACCCTTGTTCAGTCCAGAACATCAGTTAATTGAGTTTTAAAAAGAAGGGGCTGGGGATATGGCTCAGTGGTAGAGTTCTTGCCTTGCATGCACAAGACCCTGGGTTCAATCCCCAGGACCACCACAAAAAAAAAGTCTAGCCAAGTGTGGTCCTAGCACTGAAGCATGAAGAGCTGTGAGTTCAAGGCCAGCCTGGGCTACACAGTGAGCTCAAGGCCACCCTCCACTGCATAGCATGACCCTATCTCAAAAAGACCAAAAAATAAAATAAAGTTGAGTTGGCTATCTTTGGGGGAATGATAGGAAAACAATTCATTATCTTACACTTGATACATGTAGGCAATTATCCAGCCTTTCCTATGTGAACTATCCTAAACTGTGGATAACAAACATCTCTTCATAAAAGTATTCCAATTAATAAATGAAAGGAAATAGAATAGCATGTGTTTTGCTGCCCATGGTGCAGTCACAGATATAGGCGTTGGCTGCATTAATGTTTACTGAATTTACAAAAACAGAGACCATCAATGTTCCGGGCCTGTGTGGCGGGAGGGCCCCACCTAAGTGCTAGAGCGCCAGTCAGGTGAGGGGCTCACAGCCAGCTTGCGTGCACTGGGCAAGTGCTTGGTCACCAAGCTATTCCCCAGCCTGGCAGGTCTTTTCACATGGGAAAGGCCACCCCTAGTGCTCTAGGATGCGCAGTTGGGTGCATGATAAAACTCTTGTATAGAGAAGCACGTGCATGGCCCTATAAAGGCCTATGGAACTGCTGAGTGAGAAAGGGGAGTGAATTAAAGGCAGGGTTTGTAAGCCGGGAACGGTGGCACACGCCTATAATCCCAGCACCCAAGAGGCTGGGGCAAGAGAATTGCTGCAAACTCAAGGCCACCCTGATCTACATAGCAAGACCCTGTCTCAATAAAATAAAATTGAGGGCTTAATAACCACAACAGCTAAGCTCATTCTAAGTAAGCTTAACTCAGTGAATTAAAATGAACTAAATAATATAAACTAAAACTAGATTATTATATCAGCTGGATAATTTATGTTAACTCGAGGAGAAGCTGTTTTGCTTTATTATGAATCAAAACATTTAAAGCCCCAAATAAATAGCTTTGCTTTCTGCTCAGGCAGATTTCATCTGTGGTTCTGCCGGGCGAGTCCCACTCCTGCTGTGTCTCTGGCAGAAACATGCAGAGGCAAACAGGCTTGAGTCAGACCTTTCTGCTTACAGTGGCCTCAGTGCTTTTGAGGGCGTACACACCCCTCTGCGTGGGCTGCATCCTATTTAGGTGAATCTGAAGAGGCTCCGCCCCCTCAACAATGCCGTGGATGCCCTAGGGTTCTTTTTTGTTTGTTTGTTCATTTGTTACGGAAGGGAAAAGCAACTTCATTTAACACTGAAGCCAGGGAACTTCATATCAATAAATAATTTTTTAATGTATGGCTTTTGAAGTTTATAGCTCAGACTGGGCTATTAGGAGGTGGAAGGGAAGAAGAAGAGTTGGTAGAAGTGAGAACGGAGGGAGGTGGACAGACCCGAGAACCAGTCCTAGAAACCATAGCGAACAAGAGAACATTGACCTCTCTCCTGCAATACCTTAAGTCTGTAAAGCTGTTCAGAGCAGAATTCTTTATTATATGTACTCTTACCTCAGAAAAAATGTAAAGTATCTTTTATTTTCTTGCTGTGTTGTCCAATGTGGACTTGAACTTGCTCTTGGGTCAGCCTCCCCAGGACCTGGGACCTGCGGGGCCCAGCAAGCCCTGCCCTCCACATCACTCATCACCCCCTCAGAGGGATCCACAGAAGGCCTGGCTGTGGTGCAGCACCGAGCGGGGCGTCCTCAGCCCTACTGTCACTGCGCTTGTGGGAGCAGTACAGCCCCGGGTCCCTAAGATCTGTATGCGCATTCGGATGCGGTAATTGTTTTTCACGGTTTTTTTGTTTGTTTGTTTCAGATTATATACTTGAGATTTATAAGTCAAGAACTACCTACACCTTTTAGAAACACACTTTCTTTGGTTCCTTTGTATCAGTGGGTTTTTGTTTCTTTTTGTTGTTGAGACAGGGTTTCCCTATGTAGCCCATCCGTTCCTTTTTTTTTTTTTTTTTTTCCCGGGACCGGGGATCGAACTCAGGGCCTTAGTGCTTAGCGGCAAGCACTTACCCCACTGAGCTGTACCTCCAGCCCCTTCCCTATGTAGCCCAGACTGGCCCCAAACTCGCAGCAATCCTCCTGCCTCAACCTCCTGACTCCTGAGTGCTGGGGCTACAGGCATGCACCACCACATCTGACTATATCGCTGGTTTTCAATTTTTCCTCTAAAGAGTTCTACTGGGGTCCTGGAGAAGAGGCATCCTCAGGCAGTGAGTGGACTGTTACCTTTCTTTTTAAAACCTATTTTAGCCAACTGCATAAAAAATCTATTTATAGCCATGCCTATAATCCCAGTACACTGGGTGGCTGAGGGAAAAGGATTGAAAGTTTGAGTCCAGCCTAGACAACTTAGTGACTCAGTGAGATCCTGTCTCAAAATAAAAAATAAAGTGGAGCTGAGTATATAGCTCAATACAAAAGCCTCAATCATCAGTAACACCAAAAAAAGATATATTAGACTTTGTACATGGACTTTCATACAGGTTGTGTTTTATGGTAGATATTACAACTACTTTTAAAGTTCTTCCATAGTCAGAGTTTTTGAGAGCTTGTTTGGAGGTTCTAGCAGGGGAGCGCAGCTACTCGTATACCCTTGACCGAGGAACAGTCCTCCTCTATCGGGGGTGGTCATCCTCTTCGACCGAGCACACAGCTTCAGGAGGGACGCACATGGAGCATTGAGGGAGGAAGGGGACACCCGCCTAGCCAGCCAGATCAGCCGTATCAACCCTGGCGATCAATGGGGTGACAGATGTCGCAGCCAGATCACCCTCACATCCCATAGTCAGAGTTTTTGGTAAAAATGCTATAATGCTATAAAACTGTTCTAGTTTTATTTTTAAGACAAAAGAACCCAGAATAAAACAAACAATACAGAAAATACCAAGCTATAGAGAAGATAGTAGGGAATTGGCACTGGATGTTGTATAACATAATGTTATCTTTGTATTTGTTATAACAAAATCAATAAAGGAAATACAGAGGGGCAGTAGGGAACCATCACTGGATGCTGTATTACATAGTGTTGTCTTTGCATTTGTTAACACAAAAACAATAAAGGAAACACCAAATTACAGAGAAAATAGTAGGGGGCCACCACTGGATATTGCATTACATAACGTCATCCCCGCCCCTATCACTCAGTTATATAGATGATGGCTCATTCAATTACTCAATTTTCTCCACTTCACCTCCATTGTTCTACCACCCTGTCAGTGGTCTTCCCACTGGTAATAACTGCACTTTTGGTTTATTTACACCCTCATGCTCTTACTTTGGACAGAGACTTGGCTGCTTCTAAATGTGCTGTATAATACGTAGGTGTACACAAATTGCTACGGCAGGAGGTGAAGAAGCACCCTTTGGCAAGCCCTCGCAGCCATCAGGTGTCTGGTCGGGTAGGCGGGGTTACACAGTGAACCACCAGGCCCTGTCAGCGCGTCTGAGTCTATAGGCTCAGGCAAGTCTTCAGGGTGTCCCGGGGGCTGGGCAGAGGGCCTGGTACACCCCAGAGGCGGGGTGGAGCACCGGGCATGCCCCAGGGGCCAGAAGGAGCCCCTGGGGTGGGGGCGGAGCACTTGGCACACCCTGGGGGCTGGGTGGAGTAAAATTTATTTAGTTATTTGTTTCTAATGAATTGACCATTACATTTCCAAAGTTCTGAAATGGCCAACAGACCATAGAAAGATACCACTTTAATTCGTAGCTTCAGCTTTGGAGACCCATTGCCCAGCTGCAAGGGGTGGGGAACGGTAATGCTGGAGCCACATGGTCTGGACCCGCCCCCACCCATAGCACGACACAGGGTGAAGCCGGGCGGTCCGCTGTGAGCATATGTGCTTTCCCACCTCCAACCATGGCAGTTTGTATACACCCATGTATGTTATAGTATAGTCTGAGACAGCTATATCTCTTCTCAAGGTGAGAGTCCAAGGATATAGATAAACCCAGGAGTACAGTTATTATCACAGGGAAGATAACTGATTGAGTGGTAGGGCAACGGAGATGAGGGAGGAGAAAAAACGAACTGATCAAAAGGGCCATCTGTGTAACCTGAGTAACAAAGATGAAGGTAACATTATGTAGGACAGCATCCAGAGCTAATTCCCTTCTATGTTCTCTATAATTCTGTATTTCCTCAGTCGTTTTTGTATTAGCAGAAATGAAGATAACTTTATATTATACAGCATCCAGTGCAAATTCCCTATCTTCTCTATAATTTGGTATTTCCTTTAATGTTTTTGTGTTAACTAATGTGAAGATAACTATGTAATACAACATCCAGTTCTAATTCCCTACTATATTCTGTATAACTTTGTATTTTC